>SSNS01000415.1:11625-38757 GCA_006937985.1 Aphyosemion australe | reverse complement strand
CAAAAAACTACAAAGACATTGTTCAGAAAACTTTTTCATTACCCCCAAGACTTTAGTAAAAACGGAACTTTCAGGAAGGGGTCGTGAGCGGTTCCATCTGGAGTAAAACATCAGACCAACAGTCAAACATGGAGGTAGTGGTGTGATGGTCTGGGGCTGCTTCAGGACCTGGACACCTTCTCTCTTTGCACAAACCTTTCCCCAAAATAAAAATTTGAAAAATGAATGAAATATTTATTTGGTTTATCTCATACAGAAATTTGTGTCCATCCATCCATTTTCTCCCACTTATCCGGGGAAGCAGCCTAAGGAAGGAGGCCCAGACTTCCCTCCCCACAGCCACTTGGGCCAGCTCTTCCGGGGGGGATCCCAAGACCTTCCCTGGCCAGCCAAGAGACATAGTCCCTCCAGCAAGTCTTCCCTTGGGTCTCCTCCCAGTTGAATGGGTCTGGAAAACCTCACCAGGGAGGCGTCCAGGAGGCATCCTAACTAGATGCCAGAGCCACCTCAACCAAGACACAGTAAGGCGCTTTAAAGTCTTTATTACAGGAAACCATCAATATTACCAGTTTGTTTGAGGGAGGTAGCAGAGGCTTGGTCAGGAGGAGAACGTGGGTCAGAGCCAGGGAGATCAGAGATGGTCATGTGTTCAGACTCTGCGGCAGCTCTTGAGACTTTGAAGGGGCTGGGTTCTCTGGCTATGCCTGATTTGCTGGCCAAAGTTCGGTTGCAGCTACATAAGTTGGTTGTTTTGGGATGTGAGGTGAGTTTTATGTGGGTTCCTGCTCATGTGGGGGTGGTGGGTAATGAGGAGGCAGATGCTGCAGCAAAGGAGGCACTGAGGAGTCCGGGTGTGGATTTGGCTGGAGTGTCGCACTGAGATCGATCGGGTGGCCCTGGACCTGTGTCTCCTGGGATGCGGGGTTTACTGGGAGGTCTTATTATGAACTGCAGAGTCGTGTGGGGGTCCGTGGGTCTGCCCTTGTCTGTGAAAGGTGGGACTCTGCGGTTTTGACGCACCTGAGGTTGGGTCATAGTTGCCTTAGGGGAGGATTGTTTTTGGTTGGTAGACACCCGGATGGCTCTTGTGATTGTGGGGTACCGGAAACAGTGAGCCACGTTCTTCTACACTGTCGTTTGTATGCGGACGACCGGCGTACTCTGTTCGGTCACATGGGGGCACTGGGTGTGACTGTATTTGGTCTGCGGACATTGTTGGATGTTGGGGATTGGCGTAGGGTGAGAGCACTTTTAGTCTTTTTCCGTAAGATTGGTGTATACGGGAGGCTGTGATTGGTCCCGGACGCAGTGTCCAAGTTGATATGGCAGTAATATGCCTTTAGGTCATGTAGCCTGCCTTATTTAATGAAGAATAAGATTCCCAACCATCCCCAACGACCAGGAATAGGAGAGCCTTTGGTCGCTGAGTATAGTGACCACAAACGGGTGGTCTGCTCAGATCAGGAGGAACATGCTCATTGGTCATGTTCACCCAGCCCAGACAGAACCGGAAAATTCTCCACAGGCTAGTTCACCGTTCTTTGGTGTTGTGGAGCTGCTGCTATATGTCGACTATGGAGAAAACGAATACAGTTTCATCTTTTTATCATTGGATTCCACAAACCAAGTGGATTTTATTTACTATAAGATGGATTATTATGACCATAAACCAAAGGTAGGACAGAATTTATGCTTTTGACTTAATGAAATTAGCTTTATTTTGCTTTTCAATTAGCAGTCACTGGTGGTGTTGAGGTAAAAAAAGTGGATTCTATCATTTAGATGTGTACAGTTTGCATATATTGGTGAATAATAAGCATTTTTTGGAACAACTTTGTTGCTAGAAGTGATCGTGGGCCGGGTTTGTCGGGTTCAAGTTGTATGACGCATAAGAATGGTAATTTGGCATCCCTTAGTGGTGATACGTGGTTAGCGCATCTGAAAAACTGACTTGCCAAAAGATGAAAAAACGATTGTTTATATAGCTCCTCTCAAGATAAAAAGCATGAGGCGATTCACAAGAACAAATAAAAATTGCGCACCACCAAAAGATAAATTCACCAGCAACCACTGCTTGGCAGCCACATATGATGAGCTCCCCGCCCAGGAGTAGCTGGACATAATCCTCCAAGCGGTGTCCCTGACTCCCTTACTCACCTCAATTTGCTCATTTATCTTTTCTTATACTAGAGCTCCTGATCCAGTCCCAACAAATCAATGCCAAAGTCCTTCTTCAAGATGCCTGCTAAAGTTCCTTCTACCAAAGTCTCTTCTCCTCCTGCCAGCCATCTCTTTCCCAACATGCTCCAGCGCTCCTCCGCTAGCTGGTGGCTAAGACAGTGCTGTCGGCTCCATATCCACAGTGTCTCCTCAGCTCTAGCTAACCCTCGTCTGCTAGCTGGTGGTTAACAGGCAGCCAGTGTTGTCGGCTCCATCTCCACAGCATCTCCCCGGCTCACAGCAGCTTTTCTCCACTAGCTGGTGGCTAACAGACATGAGCAGAGGTACTTAAGTCCTTTATTTTGAAAAAGGATGTTTTGCTTCTTATCCGGTATATTCTTCGCTGGCGGACTGCTGTGTTGATCAATTTCCGTCACTATGAATAAGTCTCGTTTTTTGCGCTGACCCTAGCACTGACCATTTGCGTGCGGACAGTTTGAAAGACAACCGTAGATTCTGCTCCACGACCAAGCTCTGTCTAATGGTTGTGACCAGACTATATAATTAAATCAACAGATTTGACTAAAAGCTGATTCAGTATGATGGAGTTAAAAAGTGATGAAATGTCTGAACAGAATCCTGGTGTAGCTGGTCTGCACTGACAGTGAGAAGAAGAAAAAGAAAGTATTTTTTTATATATAGTGCTTCTTACAATAAAAAATCACACTATCCTTCACACGAGGGACAAAGAAACCATACTGTAGCTTTGCATCAACTGGGTATTTATTTAAATTATTGAAACAATAAACAGGATTAATAAAACATTGAAATTTACTAAAAAATGCAACAACTAAAAATTTTAAATTCTGTGTAAAAACCATTACTCAACTCAAACTACATGACTAACTTTATGAAAGAAAAATAACATTTAAACAACCTATTTTATGAATACAACCTCAAGTGCTGATTTTCATATCAAAAAGTACAGAAAATGCCTATCTGAATCTCCTACAGGTCAAACATGGAAAGACTTCTCACCTGTGTGTGCTCTCATGTGCGTAGTCAACGTACAACTCTGAGAGAAACATTTACCACATGTGTTACATAGATATGGCTTCTCACCTGTGTGAACTCTCATGTGTTTAGTCAAGTCACTACTAGTCCTAAAACATTTACCACAACTTTTACAGGGATATGGCTTCTCACCTGTGTGAACTCTCATGTGAATGGTCAAGTGACTATTGGTAGTAAAACATTGACCACAGGATTTACATGGATATGGCTTCTCACCTGTGTGAACTCTCATGTGACTGGTCAAGTGGCTATTGGTAGTAAAACATTGACCACAATTTTTGCATGGATGTGGCTTCTCACGTGTGTGAGTTCTCATGTGAGTTTTTAAGTTACTCATCTGAGAGAAACATTTACCACAGGATTTACATAGATATGGCTTCTCACCTGTGTGAACTCTCATGTGTTTAGTCAAGTTATTACTAGCCCTAAAACATTTACCACAACTTTTACAGGGATATGGCTTCTCACCTGTGTGAACTCTCATGTGAATGGTCAAGTAACTATTGGTAGTAAAACATTGACCACAGGATTTACATGGATATGGCTTCTCACCTGTGTGAACTCTCATGTGTTTAGTCAAGTCATTACTAGCCCTAAAACATTTACCACAACTTTTACAGGGATATGGCTTCTCACCTGTGTGAACTCTCATGTGACTGGTCAAGTGGCTATTGGTAGTAAAACATTGACCACAATTTTTGCATGGATGTGGCTTCTCACGTGTGTGAGTTCTCATGTGAGTTTTTAAGTTACTCATCTGAGAGAAACATTTACCACAGGATTTACATAGATATGGCTTCTCACCTGTGTGAACTCTCATGTGTTTAGTCAAGTCATTACTAGTCCTAAAACATTTACCACAACTTTTACAGGGATATGGCTTCTCACCTGTGTGAACTCTCATGTGAATGGTCAAGTGACTATTGGTAGTAAAACATTGACCACAGGATTTACATGGATATGGCTTCTCACCTGTGTGAACTCTCATGTGTTTAGTCAAGTCATTACTAGCCCTAAAACTTTTACCACAACTTTTACAGGGATATGGCTTCTCACCTGTGTGAACTCTCATGTGTTTAGTCAAGTCATTACTAGCCCTAAAACATTTACCACAACTTTTACAGGGATATGGCTTCTCACCTGTGTGAACTCTCATGTGAATGGTCAAGTGACTATTGGTAGTAAAACATTGACCACAGGATTTACATGGATATGGCTTCTCACCTGTGTGAACTCTCATGTGACTGGTCAAGTGGCTATTGGTAGTAAAACATTGACCACAATTTTTGCATGGATGTGGCTTCTCACGTGTGTGAGTTCTCATGTGAGTTTTCAAGTGGCTATTGGTAGTAAAACATTTACCACAGGTTTTGCATGGATGTGGCTTCTCACGTGTGTGAACTCTCATGTGAGTTTTTAAGTTACTCATCTGAGAGAAACATTTACCACAGGATTTACATAGATATGGCTTCTCACCTGTGTGAACTCTCATGTGAACATTTAAATACCACTTGTTACTGTAAGACTTTCCACAGAGCTCACATGAAAATGACCTCGCTCCTCTGTGAGCCCTCTTGTGCTTTTTTAGTTCCTGACTGTCTAAACTGCCTCTGTGATCTTTGGTTTGTTGTTGTCTTTTCTTTTGTGTCAGTCCTTCACTGCGGTTTGATTTTGAGTTGTCTTTCCTGCATCCACCCTGATCTTGATTCTCAGCTTCAGTAGAACTCTGACACAAGGGTCGGTTCCTGCTTGGTTCTGGTTCATGGCAGTCTGTTTCTTCAGAAGGAGAAGTCACCATGAAGGGAACATTGTCCTGTTTCAGATGGAACTGCTCTTTATGCTGATGGATACAGAGTTTCTGCTCTTCCTCTTGGATCAGTTGAGGTTCTGGTTCTTCCTGGTCCAAACTGGAGGTTGACTCTTGGTGAGAGAGCTGCTGGTCAGTCAAAACCTTCTCCTTTTCCAAGATATGATGCTGTGGAAGTTCTGGACAAGCTAAAAGAAAAAAGAAAATGTTGATTAATGTGATGATTCAAAAAATGACATTTTATTTTAACCATCTGATGCATCTAAATATTTTTGAGGAAAATAATGAGCTCTCAGATTCATTTTTTAATAATAAAAATTAAACATGCACAAGGATCTGTTTGTGGTGACAGACATCACACTGCAACAAGTTGCTTTTACAGATTTATCCTCAGTCAAGAAGAAGCAGGACCATACAATCTGTGTATCCTTTGATCTATTTTCGAAAGCCCAAAAAAAAAAACATCAATGTTACTTGTTTTTGATTTGGATTTTAAAAAAAAAGAAAACGTTTTTGTTTTTCATATTTACAACTTTAGTCTTTGAATGAAGATCCTAATTTCATTTTCATATTTTCATTTGTTGGGTTTGCATAGGCAAGTGCCGCGTAATGTCAGCAGGAAGGTCAGGGCTCTAGAGTGGGACTATTCTGGTGGCAAATGCAACCTAATTTCTCAATGGTGCACCTAAAAAACCCCAAATCAGATCGCACCAGAGAACTAGTTGTTCAATTTGTGATCAAAACCAATCAGAAGGGCCATTCCTTGTGTTTACTTCTGTGTGCTAGGCAAAACTAGTCAGGTAAATTGGGTGGAAGTAGCAAGGATGAGGAGCTAATATGAAAATAACAATTGGCATATATTTTTCAAGTTAATTCCTGAGCCATCCGGAACCCTCCTAAGAGACAGATCATCAGATGATGATTAGCCAGTTTAAAGTTGCCTACAATAACGCAAAAGGAGTTCAAGGCCAAAATAATTCTTCATATTGATGAATTTAAAGGGTGAGTAACACCATGGGCGGAGACTTATTCCAAGCAGACTTCGTGTTAGAAAAATACCTGCAAAATAGGCGTCACCAGGAGGACCGAGAGAGCGGCACTGAGGCAGTGATTGACAGCACCACCCTCAACCACCCCACGTGAGCCCTTGGAGTTTCCCAGTCAGAAAAATGAGTCATTTATAAGCGCGCGCACACTTGCGCGTGTACAGGAGCGCACAAACAAGCAAACCTACTGCTCAGGAGAAGAGCAGACTCAGAAGCACCAGCAGGCTGGAGGATTTCCTGTCCACCGCGATCACCAGAAAAAAAAGAGGAGGAGTAGTTTTTTTTCAAGGAGGCAAGTGGCTTCAAGCTCTAACATGTCATATCGGCAGGTGAGTGGTTGCCAGGTGGAGGTGTGGCCAACTCAGCTGGAGTCCAGTGCAGCGCAGCCACGTAGCACGGTAGAGACGTCACCCTGCACTGCAATCAGAGTTTTAACCTGAAGATGGAGATATAATTACGGTTTTTGCCTGTAATATTGAATTTTAAGTAAGTTTGCAATTTACTGCCAAAATAATGATTACACATGTCTACAGCACTATTAGACACTCATCTATACAGGTTATCAGCAAAAAAAGTTGATTTAGGTGTTACTCGCTCTTTAAACCCAACAAACAGCAGTGATGTTGCATTCACCCATTTTAGAGGAGCTCTCGCAAATATACTTAAAGAGGACCTAGAATGCAAACCAACATTTTCCTTGTTGTTGTTGAATAAGACAGCTTGGGTGGTTAAAAGTAGCATGCCAAAAAGTCAAAGCTGTGTGTGACCTACTTTTTATGTAAATTTGAAAGTTGAAAAAGGCAAGAGAACAACTTCTGTTCTGAGCAAGCCTTCCTAAACAAGTCATTAGGAAAAGTCCTTCCTCCTTAACCTGCTTGTCTCCACCTTATGTCTATGGTCTCCAACCCCTCCAGTCCCGGCCATATATAAACAAAACACATCCGAAGCCAGAACAAAAGGCTAGGCCTAGCTAGAACTAAGGCCCTCCTGTTACTGTTGTGTTGTTTTTAAAAAAGAAAATGTCAGAGAAAACTTGTAGTGATAGTAGGAATTTGCACAAGATTCCACAAGAACCAAATTGTCAGCAGGAATGGTTGAATTTCATTTATAACCATGTCCCACAAGACTTGAATTTGAATATGGAGGTTTGCTCCAGTCACTTCACATGGGACTCTTTCTCAAACCTTGGACAGTATGAATCCAGCGTTACACAGCGAATGAAACGCAACAGTGATGCTGTGCCAACTATTTTTATCACCTCAACCATCATCTTTAAGTAAAATGCATTGTTAGCTGTGATCACTAGCAGTTAGCTAATGCTATTACTAACTACCGTAATGAGTAACTGCCCGCTTTTGTTTAACTCATTCCCTGCCATTGACGAATAAAGTCGTCTTTTCAAATCCAACCGCTGGTTGCCAAAGACGACTTTAATCGTCATTTCGCTTTTTTTACGGGGTGGGCGTCGGAGCGAGCCCCTGCAACGTGGGAACAAACATCACGTGTCTAAAGCGGATCTTCATCCGTGTATGTCACACATCACATGATCAGGAAGCGGAAAATCAATGGAATACGAGTTTGTTTTGGGCTGCTGCTGTGAAAAAAACGATGCGCTGAACCGGAAATGCATCTGGAGCGGCGGTTGGGCACCAGATTGCGAACAAACAGATAATTCTAGAAATACGGCTGATGTAAGAAGTGAGTCTTCTCTTTCTTTTGGTAGTTTTGGCATTTATATGATCATAAAGCACAATGTTCTGTGACTCTTCAAAAAACAGGAAAAACGCTCAAAAATGCTGGTCAGAAAACGGCTGGCAGTTAATAAGTTAATAACTTTTTTCAAACAAATTTGTGTTTCGTTTTTGAATAGAAACGCATATTTTTGTGGTGGACGGAGGGATCGGTGGCGCCAGTGTACATAGCCGTGGGAACATATTTTCAGCAGGGGGTGCTGAGAAAATAAAGAAAAGCTCAGCTGCACTCAACTCAGTGAATCATATCCTACGTGTACTACACACATTGATATGAGTCTCAATAATAAAAATCAAGACAAAATCATGAAACATAACACTCTCAACACTAGTGATGGGTCCAGCAACACTGATGTGTTGGCGCATGTGTCTAGCTCATAGAGCAAGACCCTGTGTTGGTGCGCGTATCATTTAAGAAGTAGCCACATGACCGATACAGCTGCTGTTTTGCTCGTCAGTGAAGCCTCGAACCGTGTTTAAATGGAGGAGCGTCATCTATCAATGGGATGAATTTCTGCCAAAATACATTTTTTGAAGCAAACGATTCCACTGTTACATCATGGAGCCAGAAAGAAAACCGGACCGACCCACATTGGGTAAACGGCACAGCGGGACTTGATGTCAGTAGAGAGTCTCGCTATTAGGTCTGCCTGCAATGATGTTTATGATGTTTATCCTCGTTCTTTGCCTTCGGCGACCAGACTCGAGTTTTGCCCTTTTTGTCGTGCTGGAATACACTCTTGGGTTCTTTGTCTTGTTTGGGGTCTGGGCTGGAGTTTTGCTGGTGCTTGAAGCAGCTCTCTTCTTGTTTTTGGCTGAATCAGCTACCAAAACCACCTCTCGCTCTACCGCTAAGCTACAGCTAGCAAACAAACGCTGCGGGCGCGTGAGCGCGCATGACGTCATCACGCATTACGCTGCCTCTGGAGGACACTGGGGAAGCCTGCTTGCTCTTCTTCTTCTTCTTCACTAAGATAGGCAGGCTAGACGCCCAAAAGGCGCATTGCTGCCACAACAGCAGTCACACACTACCAAGAGACATCACAGCCTCTCGTAAGCCCCAATGGCACGCAGATAACACAACAAAGCCCGCACCCGTCGCCAGTCCTCCAACCCCAACAAAGTCCACAAGCTGAACACTGACAGGCCAGTATCCCCCAACCTCTTAAAATAAACACGCCTCTCCTGAGCATAACGCCCACAGTGCAAAAGGACATGACTCACAGTTTCTAGATCACCGCAGTCACACTTCCCGTCAGGATGACTCCCCACCAATAACAGACCCCCCCGGAGACCACAATGGTCAAGCCTCAGCCGGGCCAAGACCACAGAATCCCTCCGCCCACAAGCAATTACAGGCCCACCCCCACCCACCGAACGCTTCAGCCCATAAAACATTCGACCCACCACCCCACCATCCCACGGTCATCCTACCAATCAACGAGCAATATTCCAGGGGGCCCATCAGAATGTCCAGGCCCACCGAACTGTCCGCCAAAGCAGCCTTAGCCACCGAATCCGCCCCCTCGTTACCCACCACCCCCACATGAGCAGGAACCCACACAAAACAGACCTCACAGCCCCGTGCACCCAACCCATGCAACAACTCCCTGGCCGACGACAGAAGATCAGGCCTAGAACCAGAACCCGATCCCGCCAGAGCCTCCAGAGCCGCCGCAGAATCAGAGCAAATGACAGCACGCGATGTGCCCCGGTCCCCCACCCAACGCAAGGCACACAGAATGGCCACCAACTCAGCCGTAAACACAGAGCAATGGTCCCGAATCCGGCTACCCGAGCTAAAGCCCAGGTGCGGCACCACCAATCCCACCGCCACCCGACCACTCTCAGGGTCCTTAGAGCCATCTGTGTACAGCTGTAAATAAGATCCCCACTTCAACCCCATAAAATCACGAAAATCCCCAGCCACCCCTTCACCACGGTCACGCCCCAAAAAGGTAAAATCCACCACAGGATCATGCAGAAGCCAAGGCGGAACAACAGGCCAGACCAAGGGCAAACACACGGGCCAATCCAGAAGGCCCAAGGCCGCAGCCCTCTCCCGCAACCTGACAGAGAACCCCCCCCCCACACACACACACACCAGTCCGATCCCGCCCACCAAACTCCCAATGCTGGTCCAACCAATAGACGCAGGAGAAGACACACCCATACCCTTGACCCTCATCAGATAACGCAGCCCCAACTTTATCCGACGAAACCCCAAAGGTGTTTCTTACCTGTTGTGTGAGAGCTGCTCTGTGGTTTCCAGCTCATGTCCGACAGTCTGCGCTGACCACCGAGCCCTTCCTGGTACCGGGCCATGGCTGTTTCAACCTTTGTGATTTTTTTCTCTCACAGCAGCAACTCGCTTGCTGACAAACTCCATCAGAGACTCCCCAGAATACATTTTTAATACGGAGCCTCAAATATTCAGCTAAACAGCAAACTAACTTTGCTAACGGTCCTTTTGCTAACGGTCCTTTCTTCTCCTTGGTTTGTGTTGGCGCTTGGCGGTTGCCGGTCGGCAAACAATGAAATAGTGTAATACCGCCACCTGCTGGTATGGCGTCTGGACAAGAACGTCATCTATTAGATGCTTTCAAATGTGTTTGTTTAAGATAATTAAATATTCCCTGGTAAATTTTACGTTTTGATATAATTATTTTTTAAATCAATCAAATTTAGTTTCAATTTAATTATTTTTAAGAAGAAAATATTTTTTTATACAGCACCTCTGAAGATGAAAAATCACAAGAACAATAATAATAATAATTAAATAAATGATTAAAAATATATAATTATTTAAAAATATATATAGTAATGAAAAAGGGGAAATTGACATTTTTTTTATTAAAAAAAATGAGAAGGAAGATAGAAAATGAATAAGAAAAGCTAATTCGGGATCCTGGGAAAGACAGAATTGGTAGAAACATGAAGAGAAGGTAGTGAGGAAGCATCAACAGAAGGTCACACAAAAGCCAGCCTGAACAGACGAGTTTTCAGTTGCTTTTTAAAGAAGAGCACTGAGTCCACTGATCTCAGGCTTGGGGGGTTGGGTNAGTAAGTTTGCAATTTACTGCCAAAATAATGATTACACATGTCTACAGCACTATTAGACACTCATCTATACAGGTTATCAGCAAAAAAAGTTGATTTAGGTGTTACTCGCTCTTTAAACCCAACAAACAGCAGTGATGTTGCATTCACCCATTTTAGAGGAACTCTCGCAAATATACTTAAAGAGGACCTAGAATGCAAACCAACATTTTCCTTGTTGTTGAATAAAGGCAGCTTGGGTGGTTAAAAGTAGCATGCCAAAAAGTCAAAGCTGTGTGTGACCTACTTTTTATGTAAATTTGAAAGTTGAAAAAGGCAAGAGAACAACTTCTGTTCTGAGCAAGCCTTCCTAAACAAGTCATTAGGAAAAGTCCTTCCTCCTTAAACCTGCTTGTCTCCACCTTATGTCTATGGTCTCCAACCCCTCCAGTCCCGGCCATATATAAACAAAACACATCCGAAGCCAGAACAAAAGGCTAGGCCTAGCTAGAACTAAGGCCCTCCTGTTACTGTTGTGTTGTTTTTAAAAAAAGAAAATGTCAGAGAAAACATGTAGTGATAGTAGGAATTTGCACAAGATTCCACAAGAACCAAATTGTCAGCAGGAATGGTTGAATTTCATTTATAACCATGTCCCACAAGACTTGAATTTGAATATGGAGGTTTGCTCCAGTCACTTCACATGGGACTCTTTCTCAAACCTTGGACAGTATGAATCCAGCGTTACACAGCGAATGAAACGCAACAGTGATGCTGTGCCAACTATTTTTATCACCTCAACCATCATCTTTAAGTAAAATGCATTGTTAGCTGTGATCACTAGCAGTTAGCTAATGCTATTACTAACTACCGTAATGAGTAACTGCCCGCTTTTGTTTAACTCATTCCCTGCCATTGACGAATAAAGTCGTCTTTTCAAATCCAACCGCTGGTTGCCAAAGACGACTTTAATCGTCATTTCGCTTTTTTTACGGGGTGGGCGTCGGAGCGAGCCCCTGCAACGTGGGAACAAACATCACGTGTCTAAAGCGGATCTTCATCCGTGTATGTCACACATCACATGATCAGGAAGCGGAAAATCAATGGAATACGAGTTTGTTTTGGGCTGCTGCTGTGAAAAAAACGATGCGCTGAACCGGAAATGCATCTGGAGCGGCGGTTGGGCACCAGATTGCGAACAAACAGATAATTCTAGAAATACGGCTGATGTAAGAAGTGAGTCTTCTCTTTCTTTTGGTAGTTTTGGCATTTATATGATCATAAAGCACAATGTTCTGTGACTCTTCAAAAAACAGGAAAAACGCTCAAAAATGCTGGTCAGAAAACGGCTGGCAGTTAATAAGTTAATAACTTTTTTCAAACAAATTTGTGTTTCGTTTTTGAATAGAAACGCATATTTTTGTGGTGGACGGAGGGATCGGTGGCGCCAGTGTACATAGCCGTGGGAACATATTTTCAGCAGGGGGTGCTGAGAAAATAAAGAAAAGCTCAGCTGCACTCAACTCAGTGAATCATATCCTACGTGTACTACACACATTGATATGAGTCTCAATAATAAAAATCAAGACAAAATCATGAAACATAACACTCTCAACACTAGTGATGGGTCCAGCAACACTGATGTGTTGGCGCATGTGTCTAGCTCATAGAGCAAGACCCTGTGTTGGTGCGCGTATCATTTAAGAAGTAGCCACATGACCGATACAGCTGCTGTTTTGCTCGTCAGTGAAGCCTCGAACCATGAAGCCTCGAACCGTGTTTAAATGGAGGAGCGTCATCTATCAATGGGATGAATTTCTGCCAAAATACATTTTTTGAAGCAAACGATTCCACTGTTACATCATGGAGCCAGAAAGAAAACCGGACCGACCCACATTGGGTAAACGGCACAGCGGGACTTGATGTCAGTAGAGAGTCTCGCTATTAGGTCTGCCTGCAATGATGTTTATGATGTTTATCCTCGTTCTTTGCCTTCGGCGACCAGACTCGAGTTTTGCCCTTTTTGTCGTGCTGGAATACACTCTTGGGTTCTTTGTCTTGTTTGGGGTCTGGGCTGGAGTTTTGCTGGTGCTTGAAGCAGCTCTCTTCTTGTTTTTGGCTGAATCAGCTACCAAAACCACCTCTCGCTCTACCGCTAAGCTACAGCTAGCAAACAAACGCTGCGGGCGCGTGAGCGCGCATGACGTCATCACGCATTACGCTGCCTCTGGAGGACACTGGGGAAGCCTGCTTGCTCTTCTTCTTCTTCTTCACTAAGATAGGCAGGCTAGACGCCCAAAAGGCGCATTGCTGCCACAACAGCAGTCACACACTACCAAGAGACATCACAGCCTCTCGTAAGCCCCAATGGCACGCAGATAACACAACAAAGCCCGCACCCGTCGCCAGTCCTCCAACCCCAACAAAGTCCACAAGCTGAACACTGACAGGCCAGTATCCCCCAACCTCTTAAAATAAACACGCCTCTCCTGAGCATAACGCCCACAGTGCAAAAGGACATGACTCACAGTTTCTAGATCACCGCAGTCACACTTCCCGTCAGGATGACTCCCCACCAATAACAGACCCCCCCGGAGACCACAATGGTCAAGCCTCAGCCGGGCCAAGACCACAGAATCCCTCCGCCCACAAGCAATTACAGGCCCACCCCCACCCACCGAACGCTTCAGCCCATAAAACATTCGACCCACCACCCCACCATCCCACGGTCATCCTACCAATCAACGAGCAATATTCCAGGGGGCCCATCAGAATGTCCAGGCCCACCGAACTGTCCGCCAAAGCAGCCTTAGCCACCGAATCCGCCCCCTCGTTACCCACCACCCCCACATGAGCAGGAACCCACACAAAACAGACCTCACAGCCCCGTGCACCCAACCCATGCAACAACTCCCTGGCCGACGACAGAAGATCAGGCCTAGAACCAGAACCCGACCCTGACAGAGCCTCCAGAGCCGCCGCAGAATCAGAGCAAATGACAGCACGTGACGTGCCCTGGTCCCCCACCCAACGCAAGGCACACAGAATGGCCACCAACTCAGCCGTAAACACAGAGCAATGGTCCCGAATCCGGCTACCCGAGCTAAAGCCCAGGTGCGGCACCACCAATCCCACCGCCACCCGACCACTCTCAGGGTCCTTAGAGCCATCTGTGTACAGCTGTAAATAAGATCCCCACTTCAACCCCATAAAATCACAAAAATCCTCAGCCACCCCTTCACCACGGTCACGCCCCAAAAAGGTAAAATCCACCACAGGATCATGCAGAAGCCAAGGCGGAACAACAGGCCAGACCAAGGGCAAACACACGGGCCAATCCAGAAGGCCCAAGGCCGCAGCCCTCTCCCGCAACCTGACAGAGAACCCCCCCCCCACACACACACACACCAGTCCGATCCCGCCCACCAAACTCCCAATGCTGGTCCAACAGGCCCGACGCAGGAGAAGACACACCCATACCCTTGACCCTCATCAGATAACGCAGCCCCAACTTCATCCGACGAAACCCCAAAGGCATTTCACCCATCTCAACCAGAAGAGCTGACACCGGGTCGAACGAAACGCCCCACAGCACACCCTCAGCGCCGCCGCCTGCACGACATCCAGTCGCCTCAGGGGCCTGCTTGCTCGACTCGAGCACAATCTTTTCTGTGAGTTTACAGGCCTACAGAGGCAATCACAGTAAAAATGCCAGGGCTCATTCTACAGGACCAGGGCATTGCAGGAGAATGTATGAGGAATAAATTTAAAATTTCTATACTTGTATTAGCTGTTAAACTTCCACATTGTCTCTTTAAATTAACTTCAAAATCTGATTATGGTTTGTATAAGTGCGCAAATATAGGCTATTAATTATTATTATATATTATTATGCTTTACATTGTTATAACATATATTTAAAAAAAAAAACTTATTACTGAGCCGGAAAAGTCGAATCTGTGAATAACTTGCCTACTTTACCGACTGATTTCACCTCATTTGTGTCAAAAAACTTCGAGTAAATGCAAACAGAGTCCAAAAAGACTTTCTTGAGATTCTGTCCCGCTGGTGTTTCTTACCTGTTGTGTGTGAGCTGCTCTGTGGTTTCCAGCTCATGTCCGACAGTCTGCGCTGACCACCGAGCCCTTCCTGGTACCGGGCCATGGCTGTTTCAACCTTTGAGATTTTTTCTCTCACAGCAGCAACTCGCTTGCTGACAAACTCCATCAGAGACTCCCCAGAATACATTTTTAATACGGAGCCTCAAATATTCAGCTAAACAGCAAACTAACTTTGCTAACGGTCCTTTTGCTAACGGTCCTTTCTTCTCCTTGGTTTGTGTTGGCGCTTGGCGGTTGCCGGTCGGCAAACAATGAAATAGTGTAATACCGCCACCTGCTGGTATGGCGTCTGGACAAGAACGTCATCTATTAGATGCTTTCAAATGTGTTTGTTTAAGATAATTAAATATTCCCTGGTAAATTTTACGTTTTGATATAATTATTTTTTAAATCGATCAAATTTAGTTTCAATTTAATTATTTTTAAGAAGAAAATATTTTTTTATACAGCACCTCTGAAGATGAAAAATCACAAGAACAATAATAATAATAATTAAATAAATGATTAAAAATATATAATTATTTAAAAATATATATAGTAATGAAAAAGGGGGAAATTGACATTTTTTTTATTAAAAAAATGAGAAGGAAGATAGAAAATGAATAAGAAAAGCTAATTCGGGATCCTGGGAAAGACAGAATTGGTAGAAACATGAAGAGAAGGTAGTGAGGAAGCATCAACAGAAGGTCACACAAAAGCCAGCCTGAACAGACGAGTTTTCAGTTGCTTTTTAAAGAAGAGCACTGAGTCCACTGATCTCAGGCTTGGGGGGTTGGGTGGGGGGTTGTCCAGAGTCTGGGGGCCACAGCAACAAATGATCTGTCACCTTTGGTCTTTAGCCTGGTGCGCTGCACAACCAGTAGGCTTTGATCACTGGACCTCAGGGACCTGCTGGGGGTGTAGGGACTGAGAAGATCACCAATGTATGATGAGGCTTGTCCATGTAAGGCATTGTTCTTGGGCAAGACACTTAACCCTCCTTGCCTGCTGATGGTGGTCGGAGGAACTGGTGGCGCCTGTGTACAGCAGGCCTCGCTTCTGTCAGTGCGTCCCCCCAGGGCAGCTGTGGCTACAATGTAGCTCATCATCACCAGCGTGTGAATGTGTGTGTACATTGGTGGATGACTGATTGTGTTGTGAAGTGCCTTGGGAGGGTTCTAGGACTTTAGAAGGCACTATACAAATTTAGGCCATTAACCATTTACCAACATTAAGCAGTTATTTTATTTTTTGAGGGAAACAACAGCAGTTTTACCTCCGTTGCCAGCATTTGTTGTATTTCATATAGACTTCGCCCTTCAAGCCTGAGCTGCTATTGGATAAGCGTTCTCAATTAGCAACCATTGACTTTCAATATTCGCCCGCCAATCTGCGGGCCCTGCTCCACTATATGAGGGCCAAGCCCATCATTCGACTTCCATTTTCTCTTCACGCCACAGGCTAAAGAGCACTTTCTCCTTAAATAGTGATTATGCTTCTTGATGAGCGACGCCATGCAGATCTGTCCTTTATGCCTGACGGGCTACATCTCAAGTGGCAACCTCCACGTCAAATGCGAGGTCTGTCTCAGGGCTCACCATGCAGGCCTCACCCTGACACCCTGCCTCCTGGCAGACACTCATCCAACACACTTTGTGGCTCAAAGCCCTCTCTTCTATCTTTAAACACCTGCAAAAAGACATGCTGGAAGGTCCAATCAGCCCCGATGTCCTGTTTGGCTACCAGCAGGAACGCGATTGGTAGAGCGCAGAAAACAGCAGAATTGTTTACCATGGTTCGCGACTTGGTTTGGCCTCAACCTGCTTCTCGCTTCGGCCGCTCCTCCAGAGGATGGGATGACTGCCGCAATCAGCGGAGCAGCTTCAGACAACCAGCAGGAACCAAGCCCCTGTTGCTGCCCCAGTGCAGTGGGACCAGAACTGGACGATCAGCTGTTCTGAAAAGTTCACCAGCAGGCGTTACCAGCCCCAAGACGCAGGAAGCAGACTAAAAAATGACTTTTTGGGGGGCAAATGTGTGATTTTGACTGTGATACAGTTGATGATGATGTTTCTTTTGGAATCAAACATGACCATCCATTAAACAGCAAAGGCCTGGCACAGTATCAGTTCAACCAGCTCCCATTCGGTTACTCACTCGCCCCACGCACAGAGCTTAATTTGAGCCGGATCTTGCCGGAACAGGATCCGGGAACTGTCTTATTTTGAAGGGCCGCGTTCCGGTAATTGTCTGCTAGGATCCGTTAACTCGCGCTGCTACCTCGTGATTACAATGGGTAAACGAGGTCAGGGACATACAGGTGAGTGGTTTATTTGTCCAATCTCATACCTAAACTTGTCGCTTTTTGGCAAAATTGGCGGAAACAGACGCTTTGGCAGCGTCGCACCCGCACGGCGCTCACGAGCAGCGGCTTTGAGCTTAAAGTTTGTCAAATTAAACAAAATCACCACTAAATAACACGGTTTTGCTGTCGAGGACTGTAGCAGATTTACATCCTTTCAGCCTTTAGAGGTTTTCCCCCGAGGGTCGTCGTGGAGGATCAAGAGTCACTAAACTCCTGAAGGAAGGAACTGTTTGGACCAGGTGGACGATAAACCACAGCACAGTAAAATGGGTCCTTACGCCCGACTTTAATCAGCCGTAGTTCAAAGGAGGCAAAGCGATCCGTGGTTGTAGAGCTACAAGAAAGATGGTCTCTGAATACAGTAGCTAGCCCTCCACCTCGACCCCGGGGCTGACTAAGGAAGGAATAACCACTCGGACACAGTTCAATCAGACCGGAATAATCACAGGTTTGCTGCCAAACTTCAGTCAAAAACAGGACATCCAGTTTTTTAGAGAGGATTAGATTAGAGGGCCGCGGGACCCAACACAAATCTTGCGGGAGTGGGCGGTATGAACTTTGCTGCGGGCGGCTAAAAGAAACAGTGCGGGATCGGGATGAGCATGTATGGCGAGTGATTTCTGCCACGGATGACCAGCCGAACGAGACCCTCGTCTAACATTAACGTTTGAGAAGAAGCTCTTGGAGAAGCACGTCGTCTCTGTAGCGTGTTGATAGTGCAGACGTTCATAAAATGTTTTCTCCTGCGGGACCAGAGAGGAAACAAAATCAATGCATCTCTTTTATTGTGCGGGAATAATTTCTCCGAGGTTTGCGGGTGCGGGCGGTAATGATCAGAAATTCAGCGGGAGCGGGCGGGATGAAGAAAACAGTCCCGCACAGGGCTGTACTTGTGTGCTTGGAGAAAGGACTTCTGCCTCATTGATGAAGGAGATGAAGTCATGCTGGACCAGAGTCATCATGACTACTTCTAAGTTCAGGCTCAGCTTCACATCGTAGATGTAGGGGGCTGTGACTTTGTTGTGGGGAACCACAATGGCATTTTTGTGCAATCAGACAGTTTTTGAGAAATGAACCATTGAATGTAGTGAAAATTATCATAATTGTCAACTTTGCATTTTATGAAATGCCACATCAGATCTTTATGAAACTTGGGGAGTGTGTAGTACAGGATGTGTATGAGCACAAAGTAGACTTGAAATTCGCAATCAGACAGTTTTTGAGATGTCTTGCACCAAATTAGTGAAAATTGACCAGAGATGGGGTTTTTGATCATGTTTTATTTTGAAATGCCACATCATATAAGATCATAAAGAAGTGGAATGAGTAAATAAATCAGACAGATTTTGAAACGTGAGCCACATGATTTTGTCAAAATTGACTTGATACTGACACGTTGTATTTGGTTTTATCAGGTTGGAGAGATCAAGTATAATTTATAGCTTCAGTCTGATCTCACGCTAGTCTGTGGAATCAGACATTTTATTTTTTACAAGGGAGTCTTGGAGAGAAGTTGCTTGTTTTGATGCTTGCATTTTTGTAAACACCAGATTCCACTCATTCTGTGACCATCATATGCTAGTCATCTATGAGAGCCCTTTACACACATCAGCTGAGCCTTACTGACACAAAAACATCAACAAGGCGGAGCCTCCATGTTCCTCTTTAGTGATGGACTCAGTTCAGACAGAAACACATCAGTGTTTTCTTCCACAGCTGCTGCAGCATCACTGTGGCTGGTTACAGCTGTGTGCTGCACATGCTGCCTCCCACTGCACAAACACGGTCAATAAACAGCCATCCAGATGATTTCATGTGGAACTGAACAGAAGATCCAGTAAATATTCACTCAATGCCACATTAATAGTTACTTCCTGTTCTATAAAACTGTTGTAAATGTTCTTTGTTCTCCTGTTGTTTCGTCTCAGGTGTGAAGTTCATGTTGTGTTTATCAGGAACCGTTTGTTTCCAGCTCCATGTGTCTGAGCAGCCTCCTCCTCCCCAACAAACACAATCACACTGTTTACTGAAGCTTTGCTCGTTGTTCATGTTGCTGCTCATCATCTCTGACATCATCTACAGATGTTCACACGTCTTTATGAAGAGTTCATCTGAAAAATAAAAAGATCTAAATCACCAAACTTCATTTGGACTCAAATCACATGAAGTAAATAATAAAAATATGTATGTTGGGAACATTTATAAAAGCTGAGTTACTCTGTGTGTTTATATGAGTTTATGTTTCTATTTTTCTCACACGTGTTCATCGTCTCCTGCACAAAACACCAAAACAAATTCCTCATCATTGAACAAGATGATTTGGCTAAAAACTGATTCTGATTCTAACCTTACAGAGGAAATGAAACAGGAACATCTACTTTAAAGGTTCCTTCTTTCTTTGAACAGATGTGATGCTTTTATTTTGATAGGGTGAATGCATGACGTTCCTGTTTGAAAAGCTTCAGGCTGAAATCAGCTGATCCAGGTTCAGTAGAACATCAGCAGGTTGGTTATAGTTGATCATTTTAGTGTCGCTCAGCTGAACTTCATTTCTACCAACCAAACATCTAAAGTTGACTCTGACTGTTTGGTTCTGGAGCTTTTTTAGGGAACTTTTAGGAAATCAAATAAGTTCATCAGCTGAGTTCAAACAACAAAGCAAACAGTCTGCCTCTCAGGTTATTATTAGGGAGCCCTGAAACCCACAGGGAGAAGGTGGATGGCCTGGAGAAGCTCCAACCTGAAGGATTCCTCCTCCCAAAGTGTCAAAGGTGCCAGAGACCAGATCAGAGTCTGGATCTGGATCCACCAGCTGCTTTCATTCATCTGTGGAAGTGGAGAGAAAAACATGCAGAAACCAGATGGTAGAAAGAAGAGAGGAACATGTTGGAGAACATGATGTGAGGAGTCGTGCTGCTGGAGCAGATGCAGGATCCACTTTAACATGGTCTTACTGAAACATACAACCCTGAAACACACATATGGAGCAGATGTTGCTCTAAAACCTGGATCCACCTTCAGCCTTGATGGTGTCTTTGCCTTCCCTCCACCCACCTCCATCAGAGACTCAGGAGGATGAAGTCAGCACTGATAACAGTCTGGATGCTCTTTAGTCCAGTGATCACTAAAACACCTTTAGGTCTGGATCCATCTGATCCCAGAACAGTTTGTCCACTTTCACTGATCTTTGCTTCATAGAAGAAGGTGGTGTTCATGTTTGACACATTTCAGAGGAACTTATTGAAGAGAAGAGCTGATGAAGCTGAGCAGCAGCTTGTCTTCATTTACTAAATGTGCTGCTGCAGTGTGTGGCTCTGACCACCAGAGGGCGCAGCGCTGAGTTTCACTGATGTTTGGTAGAAATAACTGAGGCTCAATCATCCAGAATGGATGATTTTGTGTTATTTTGTAATCACAATGTTTACTCTTCCCATTTTTATGATGTTTTAAATCATTTTGAAATTATTTATTTATTATATTTTAATTTAATTATTTAGCCCTTGTGAAGTGCATCGTGATTTTGCTTGAGATGCGCTATAGCCTATAAAAGATCGTTTCTTATTCTTCTTATTAGTGGAGGATTTAGCAGAGCAGAGTGCACTCCAGAGGGAACGGCTCTTCCGTGAGCGCAGCGCACTGATCCGATTCCAGTCCAGATTGTATTTTACAAATAAAACAACCTCCAGAACCTCCTCTGCTCCCCGATCATACACGCATTGTCAAGTGTCCAGTGCTTTGATCTCGCTGTCAATAAAGTTTTTCTTTTTTGTCTGTGAAGAGCCCAGGGAATCCCCTCCCGATCTGACAATGTAGTGTTACCAAATATGGTTAATGGAGGGCGTTTCTGTATGTAAATGATGGTAAACGGGCACGAGCACATGGGTGCGCACAGGTGGGATTTATCATCAGACGATTGCGGAGGAGCATGCGTACGAGAGGCTACCGCATGTTTCATAAATCACAACATTGACTGTTCGTAAACACATCCTACATTTCATCCGTAGGAGGGAATATAGGAACGTCTCTACGAACGTTTGATAAATGAGGCCCCTGGTGTGGTCTTCTGCTCCTGGAGTCCATTCGTCTCTATCCCATCTCGATCTTCAGCAAGTCGTCTTCACCATGTCTGGATCAGACGTGGACAAAATTGTTGGCACCCTTTGGTCAATGCAAGGAAAAACCACAAGAAATAACTTAAATCTGACAAAAGTAATAATAAATAAAAATTCTATGAACTGTAACCAATGAAAATCAGACATTGCTTTTCAACCGTGCTTCAGTGGAATTATTTTAAAAAATCCACTCATGGAACAGGCCTGGACAAAAATGTTGGTGCCCCTAACTTAATATTTTGTTGCACAACCTTTTGAGGCGATCACTGCAATCAAACGGTTCCTGTAACTGTCAATGAGACTTCTGCACCTCTCAGCAGGTATTTTGGCCCACTCCTCATGAGCAAACTGCTCCAGTTGTCTCAGGTTTGACGGGCACCGTTTCCAGATGGCTTGATTTCGGCACTCAGATATCAATTCTGCTTGCCTTACAGCCGGACAGGACATGGGGATAAAATAGTCCAATGTTTTCCTCTTAGCCATTCTTGGGTGTTTTTAGCTGTGTGTTTTGGATCATTGTCCTGTTGCAAGACCCATGACCTGCGACTGAGACCAAGCTTTCTGACACTGGCCAGCACATTTCTCTCTAGAATCCATTGATAGTCTTGAGATTTCATTATACCCTGCACAGATTCAAGACACCCTGTGCCAGATGCAGCAAAGCAGCCCCAGAACATAACAGAGCCTCCTCCCTGTTTCACAGTAGGGACACTGTTCTTTTCTTGATATGCTTCATTTTTCTGTCTGTGAACATAGAGCTGATGTGCCTTGGCAAAACGTTCCATTGATGCTAATTAGTGGACACACCTTGAATTAACATGTCCCTTTGGTCACATTATTTTCAGTCTTTTCTAGTCTTTTCTCGTCCAGGCCTGATCCATAAGTTTATTTTTTTTTATTAATTCCGTTGAATGGTAAATGGTAAATGGCCTGTATTTGTATAGCGCCTTCTTAGGATTCTACAACCCCCCAAGGCGCTTCACAACACAATCAGTCATCCACCCATTCACACACACATTCACACGCTGGTGGGGAGGAGCTACGATGTAGGGGCGGGCGCACTGACAGAGGCGAGGCTGCCGAGCACTGGCGCCACCAGTCCCTCCGACCACCGCCAGCGGGCAAGGTGGGTTAAGTGTCTTGCCCAAGGACACACAGCAGCATTCTCTGGCCGGAGCCGGGATCGAACCTGCAACCTTCCGATTACTGGACAACCCGCTCTACCTCCTGAGCTACTGCTGCCATGCTTAAGCATGGTTGAAAAGCTGGCTGTCATTGGTTAAATTTCATAGAATTTTTATTTATTATTACTTTTGTCAGATTCAAGTTATTACTGTGATCATTGTTGATTTTTCTTTCATTGACCAAAGGGTACCAACAATTTTGTCCATGTCTGTAGATGCCATGTGATTGGCCGATTAGCCATTTAGACATATGTACCTAATCAAGTGAGCAGTACATGTAATTTGATTATCATCAACATTAAAAGTCTTTGACATCTCAGCATTTGCAACTTAGTTACATTTGTGGTTGACTACTTGTTTTGAAACATGGATTTTAAAGTTAAAGTCCCACATTTGACCCATCCCCATGGGGAGCGGTGAGCTGGAGCGGTGAGCTGCAGCTGTGGCCGCGCTCGGGAACTATTTGGTGGTTTAACCCCCCAATCTTTCCCCTTAATGCTTAGTGTCAAGGAAGGAGGCATTGGGTCCCATTTTTTCAAAGTCTTTGGTATGACCCGACCGGGAATTGAACCCCGATCTCCCAGTCCCGGGGCGGACACTCATACCAATAGGCCACCGGAGCTGGGGTTTTAAAGGTTCAGCCAATTAATTTACTATTTCTCAGTACTGCTTTGTAATATTTGACAACATATAAGTTAATATTGAACTTTGTTGCCTACACGAGGACTTTGAAGGTTTGGCTTCATTTCCTGTATTGTATAGCATTATCATTAGCATGCACTGTGTACCAGATTAAACGTTTGTGTTGGTATCATTTAATCTGTATTATGCTTTCTCTGTTCCATTGCAGGCTTCTGAATTCAAATTCCTTAACCACCATAAGAGATGATGCCTTCTCAGGCCTTCCACATCTGGAATACCTGTAAGTTGCAAACAGCTGGCCATGTAATGTTTAAATAATACCGATTTATTTCTGGTCAACATAACTGCACAATTAAAGATGAGGAGACAGCCATGTGGCACTTTTGAAAAGAGAGTTTGGTGTATACAGAGTTGTGGAAAAGCATTCACTCCATTACAGAATTTTTCTGTTCTTGCTTTTTTGTCACTTGAATGTTTCAGATCAGTCAAAAATAACCTAATACAAAATGCAGTTTTCAAATGATGATTTTATGTATTAAGGAAAAAATGCTGTCCTAATGGCGGAGAACTCGTGGTTCCATCCATTGGTGCTCAGATGATGGTCCAGGTCCTGAAGCAGCAAAGCAGCCCCAGACATCACACTACCACCTCCATGTCTGACTGTTGCTATGATGTTCTAGTGCTAGTTTTTCTCCGGGTGGAATGAGACAGACACCTTCCAGAAAGTGCTACTTATTTTCTTATCAGTCCGCAGAGTATTTTCCAAAAGTCTTTGGAATCATCAACATATTTTTCATAAATGTGAACCTTTGTGTTAAACAATAATTAAAAATCCCTGCTGATCGCATGTTTATGTTTTATTCCACAGATTCATTGAGAGTAATAAACTAGAGACTACATCGAAATATGCCTTCAGAGGACTCAGGGACTTGACTCACTTGTATGTTTCAGAATTAAAACAAATTATTCATAATCTGAATGTATTACATGAATCACGTTACATTCTCAGATTGTGTTTTCTTGTGGTTTCTTTAGGTCTTTGGCTAACAACAACATTAAATTCCTACCCAGGGATGTCTTTGTTGACTTGGACTCGTTAATAGAGCTGTAAGTTTGTAGCAGGGTGAAAAAATTGTTGGTAAAATATTGAACATTTAGTTGCATTATTTGTCTTCTGCAGGGATTTACGAGGCAATGCCTTTGAGTGTGACTGCAGGGCCAAATGGCTCATGATGTGGCTGAAGAGCACCAATGCCACGGTGTCAGATGTCGTGTGTGCTGGACCAGAGGACATGAAGGACAAACACCTCAATGACATAAACAGCCTCCAGGATGAGTGCATGTCAACGGGTGAGAATCAGGCAACTGGTACTTCCTTTGGTCTGACTTCGCTAGAGGAAATCCCAACAACCGTCTAAGTTCCAATCCTATCGGTCCAATTATTACCAAGTCTGACCATTTACACCGTATAGCCGACAGTGTTTGATTCACTTTTAGAATCTAATGAAAAGTCTTGCATGAAAGGTGACAGGTGATACATTTCGAAACATTTTCTCCGATTTTAGAACTCCAACTAACGATGAACTATTGTCCACAGATTTTGTCCTTCACCAGTCTGTGGCGTCGGAGTCGTTGTCTATTGACACGTTCAGTTTCAAGAACGATGTTTATGTGACCATTGCGGCTCCCAGCACTGACAGCTGTATGGTTTTCCAGTGGGACCACATTGAAATGAACTTCAGGACCTACGATAACATCACAGGTAAGGCTGTCCCTTGAAGCAACTTCTCACAAATGTTGTGAAAGAGTTTTCCTGTCATGTGATTGGTTTGTATTTCTGCTTTTAGCTCAGTCCATTGTGGGTTGCAAGTCAGTTGTCATCCAGGAGGAGGTGTTTGTCATTGTTGCTCAGCTCTTNCTTTCCAAACTAGCATATCCCAATTTATCTTTTTGGTTTGGTTCCCCAATCTGTCCTATTATTTTCAGGTCTCTTCTGTAAAGCGGGTGAAATAGGTTGGGGTTTGGTGCAGACATGGTGACAGATTCTGACACTTTTGGAACCGAAGGACTGTCATTTTCCCTGCCGAGATCTTTGGCTACAGTACCACCTTTTGCCAGCGGAGGGGGCTGTTGTTCCATTATTGGTGGCTGAGTTTTATCACAGTTTTCGTCTTTTCCTTTTATTTCATCTAGTTTGTCACTTAATGTTAGTAGGATGGACATACCTTCATCCTCCAATGAGATAACATTTTCACTTTCAATAAACTGCAGGACCAATCTTCTCAATTTGCGAGGTAAGTCTTTTTCACTCTCACTGACCGGAATAGCAAGTGCAGCACAGACATCATTTAGGTCCGGTCCCGACAGCGTTAGTAACTTTTCCTCTATCTCCCCAAATACACCTTCCCAAGCAGGGGACATACGCTTATCACCAGGCATCTTGAATAAAGTTATTCCGTCCGTGATATAACTGTCTTGCTTGGCGTATTAGCATTTCAGGCTACCAGAGGGTTAGCAATGGCCGTCACTCACGTTTTGTCTCCACTTGCTCCGCGATGAGAAAAACAATCCAACCGGGCAGGAACACCAATTTTATGTTGCACTCTTAAAACAGACAGGACTCCGTTTTCTGTTTGGCAACTTTATTTGCCCCACGCTGCATATATTTTTTTGGGTTGTTCTCTCTGGAGCAGCGGGCCTGAACCGACACCATTACACACGTCAGCTACAGAGCAGAGGTCCTCGTTTTTTTCTCTGTGACGTAGCATCACATTTTTAGTCACTTATGTGCCTGAACAGAAATAACTAAAATTGTTTTAATAATTGAACTGCATTAGAAAATTAAAATGTATAAACAAAAGATAAAATGTTATGTAATATTAATAGTATAACTAAAATATTTCCAGAGTGCAACACGGGCGGTAATGATCAGAAATTCAGCGGGAGCGGGCGGGATGAAGAAAACAGTCCCGGGCAGGGCTCTACTTGTGTGCTGGGAGAAAGGACTTCTGCCTCATTGATGAAGGAGATGAAGTCATGCTGGACCAGAGTCATCATGACTACTTCTAAGTTCAGGCTCAGCTTCACATCGTAGATGTAGGGGGCTGTGACTTTGTTGTGGGGAACCACAATGACATTTTTGTGCAATCAGACAGTTTTTGAGAAATGAACCATTGAATGTAGTGAAAATTATCATAATTGTCAACTTTTATTGCATTTTATGAAATGCCACATCAGATCTTTATGAAACTTGGGGAGTGTGTAGTGCAGGATGTGTAGTATGAGCACAAAGTAGACTGGAAATTCGCAGACAGTTTTTGAGATGTCTTGCACCAAATTAGTGAAAATTGACCAGAGATGGGGTTTTTGATCATGTTTTATTTTGAAATGCCACATCATATAAGATCACAAAGAAGTGGAATGAGTATGTAAATCAGACAGATTTTGAAACGTGAGCCACATGATTTTGTCAAAATTGACTTGATACTGACACGTTGTATTTGGTTTTATCAGGTTGGAGAGATCAAGTATAATTTATAGCTTCAGTCTGATCTCACGCTAGTCTGTGGAATCAGACATTTTATTTTTTACAAGGGAGTCTTGGAGAGAAGTTGCTTGTTTTGATGCTTGCATTTTTGTAAACACCAGATTCCACTCATTCTGTGACCATCATTATGCTAGTCGTCTATGGGACGACTATGGGAGCCCTTTACACACATCAGCTGAGCCTTACTGACACAAAAACATCAACAAGGCGGAGCCTCCATGTTCCTCTTTAGTGATGGACTCAGTTCAGACAGAAACACATCAGTGTTTTCTTCCACAGCTGCTGCAGCATCACTGTGGCTGGTT
>SSNS01000414.1:432541-528192 GCA_006937985.1 Aphyosemion australe | reverse complement strand
TATCTCATTCTGCTAACTTTGACAATTGAACTCATTTTCAACTTCACTTCAGTTCTAATGCATGTTCATCATTTTCAGCTGCTAAATTCACAGTTCAGCTAATTGTGAAAATGTAACTATTAAACTATTCCTACTCAAATACCAGCTGTTTAAACATTTCAGCTGTCCAGTTTTTTAAACTGTGTACTGAGATTTCAGTTTTCTGATGTTTAGATTTATTTTCTCTTTTCTCCACTTACTTATTTGGCTTTAATACACTTGTTAGTGATTTTTTGCTCCTAAATCTTTCAATCTTTTCAGCTCATTTTTACAATTACGCTAAATGTTCGCAGCAGAAAACTGCTTATTTCAGTTCAGCTACTCAGCTATCAGTTTCAAAATTCAGCATATCCTGCTAATTTCACAATTCAACTAATTGTGAAAATTTAACTACTTATACTCAAATATGAGCTGTTTAAACATTTTAGCTACTCAGTTTTTTAAACTATGTTTAGAGATTTCAGTTTTCTGCTGGTTCGGATTTTTTTCTCTATTCTCTACTTACTTTTTGGGCTTTTTAAAACTTTTTAGCAATTTTTGCTCCTAAAACTTCAAATACATTCAGCACATTTTGACAATTAAGCTTAGTTTTAGCTTCAATTCAGCTGTTTCAGCTATCGTATTCAGCAACAAAGCATTCAAACGTATTTCTGCAAGAAATGCAATTTATCTAGTTCACATTTATTTAAAGCTGAAGCATTGTTTTGTGTCTGTTTTTGCTTTTTCCTTTACCCACACAGGGAGCCAGTAAAATACCCACAATAAGACTAAAAAGAAAATCAAGTGTTCAGGAAAGTTCTATTAAATTAAATTAAATATACATAGACGTGCGGTTTTAATTCAGAATAGTCACGTTTACCTTAGAGTGCTGTTTGATCAGAGGAAGAAGCTCAGACAGAACAAACTACGTGTTCTCCACATGACAAGAAGACCAACCTGTTTTTGTGCACTGATGTAAGAAAACACGTAATTAATGACTGACTCACTGTGACAAGTCTTCAATAGGCTGTCATTTCATTCAAGTGAGTAAAAGGATGAAAAGTTCAGGCTTTATTCCTCAGTTTGAAACAGTTTCAGCCAGAATCACACAGAGAAGCCTGAAGGACACGAGTCTGAAACACAACAATGACTTTATCCCCGCAGGGTTAATTTCACTATAATGATCACTCTTTTAAAAAGTCTGGATATTTAGAGGCAATCAATAAATATCGTTAACAAACATGGTTATTTTACTGATTTAACAGAAGGGAGAGACGATAAAGACGCTCACATTCTGAATCACAATGAAAATTCTATGGATAATTAATATTTGTCAGAGGAAATATTGTTTTGTGAAACAAGTTTCCATTTCAAACCAAACTAACATAAAATACACAGTTTTTATTCAAAAGTGAGCTTAGTTCATGTGTCAATATCCTGACATAATAACTTATTATACGTCAAATAAGTTTTGTCATCGTTTTATGCAGCCGTGTTAAAAACCAAGTCTCCACTTTTCCTGTTTAGCAGCAAGTAACACCAATAACCGTTTTTTCAGGTTCTGACATCGTTTGAGTCGGTCTTATAGGTGTCATTGTTTATTAAGCCAAAATGGAAAAGCTGTGTCCCACCCCTGACAGCAGCACCTTGAAGTAACTGTTTTGTCTGTCTGACTATCAGTTTCTCACATTAGTGAAGAGGAACGGTCCAGTCTTCTGTTCAGATCAGTGAGGATGGTAAATATTGGTGCACGGCTCTTGAAGGGCTCTCTGCAGCTTTACAGTCATGCTGAGGTCTGGATCCCTGCAGACCCTTGATTCTTTCCTCTTCCTGCTTTAGATTAGATGCTCTGTTTGGGATTATTGTCTTCAGCTGTTGGACAGACTGACTCACACGTCTGACTCTAGAATACTTTTATTTACAGAGGAGTTAATGATGGACTAAAAGATACCCTACCCATGAGCCTTCCACTGCCATGCAGACAGCTGTTTTCTAAATTATGCTGGGTTTTTTGTTCCAAACATGGCTCTGGACCTCTTCTTCCTTCATGGGCTTTTCCCTCCAGGGGTCGTCACAGCCAATCATCTGTCTCCATTTAGCTTCATGTCCTCTTTCACCTGTTTGGTCTTCCTCTCAGCCTCCTGCCTGGTGGCTCCGTCCTCAGCATCCTTCTACCTGTGTCATCATTGTCTTTCCTCTGTCCAAAACTATATAAGTCAACCTTTTCTTATGAAAATAGACAGTAATTAAATTTCATCTAAATGAAAAAGGTCATGTTCAACAAGACATCAGCTAAAATCTTCACTGTGAAATAAAAAGTCACTGATTTATTAGATAGAAACAAGGTTCGAGTTACGGGGGAGCTAGGGGGAGCCTGGCTCCCCCAAAAGGGGGCTCATGGAAGCCCTCAACTGACTCACCGATGGGGAGCCCAACAAAAGATCCAGTTGTAAAGCCCCGCTCTCACAGAGGTTTAACAGAGATGGACCCCCCATGCCTGTATGTAGTTTGAACCCTGGATAGAAAGGAGCGTTTGTTTTAGTTACTCTGATCAAGACTTAATGCAAAAAATGAAATCAAATAGAACTGAATAAGATCTCCTGATGTGGAAATACTAGATAAATAAAATATGAATCACTCAACTGTGAGTGTGGGAAAATGCAGCTTAGATGAACTAATAAATACTGTAATGACATGCTGTAGCACGCTTCAGTGAGCCTTATTATATGATATAATGGCTTTATGCAGCCCTCACATGCAGCTTCTGCAGACCAAACTTTCCTCACCTGAGTAGAACCAAACTGTTGGATCTTTTAGCGTGTGTGTTATTCAGAAGCAGCTGCTCATGTTTGGCTCTTTAATCAGTTCTCTTGCTTTGTTTCTGTTGTAGCTGTTAGCAAAGTAGATAAATAAAAACACACTCAGTTTTTCCATTTCACAAATTTACAAACCGGCTTCGATGGAAAACCAGTCTGTGCTTACAGCTGAGGTTAGATTTGAACCATTTCAGAGCTTGCTAAAGGTCAGATCCGTTTTATTATGTCCTGATACAGCTTGCCAGAGTGATTTCAGGTAAGCAGCAAACCAAAGTGTTCTAAACTGTGATTTTATGTTTCCAGATGAAAACATGGCAGTTGGAGGCGCTACGTCCTTTCACCGTGTTGGAAGCCTCATGCGGAGCAAATCTGAAGGCACATTAATTGATCAAAATGACACCGGATCTACTAGTGATCATTTAAATGGTAAATTGTTTCTGCCATGTAAATGAATTACTCAAAACCTACAAATTGTAAAGAATTATAATAAAGCTCTCATTTTCCAAAGGTGAGCTTGTATCAGGAAGGACTCAGACGGCAGAATGGCAGCTTTTACACCCGGGACTTTCAGAGTCATCTGAAAGAAAAAACCCTAACCCCTTCTGGAACAAACTATCTGGATCAAATCCTTTCCTTGATGAAATCGTACATAACAATTCAGACAAGCATGATTCCAACACATTAGATGCACAACAAGACGAAACGGCAGATCCAGGCACAAATCACGAGGATGCCTTCAGCACGTCTTCAGACGATGACAATGAGGGGAACTTTTTGGAGAACAAACACAAAGCGAGTAATCGATCTGGGAGATGGAGGAGTGCATCGGATATCCTGGATGATTTGGAAAGAAAAGAGCCAAAATGTAAGAATGACTACAAACCACCTGGGCCTGTGCTGAACCCAGACTTTGAGTGGCTAAAGAACGACAGAGAGGCTTATAAGATGGCCTGGCTGAGCCACAGACAGCTAACTAGATCGTGTCTGGACTTAAACGTGATTAGCCAGAGTCCTGGATGGTCTCAGACCCAGGCCACTAACTTTCAAGTCATCAGCAAGATTGACCACAATGGGGGGTCAGTTCAGTTACCAGAGTCTAAAATCAGCATCCATGTTCCACAAGGACACGTTCCCCCTGGAGAGATGCAAGAAGTTACGCTGAAAGCCATGTTGGACCCTCCCCCTGGACTCAACAACAACTACCAGACGACCATGAGTCCACTTCTTGAGGTGCTTCTGAGCAACATTAACACCAAGGAGTGCTTATCTGTGGAGATGAAACTCTCTGGAGAGGTCAAGCCTGACCCTGAGAGTCAGGTGATGACCACCGTGAGTGGATTAGTGTCCAATAAAAGAGGAGGACCGTATGTTAAAATAAACAACTGTAACATTCACAAGAACATGATGCAGATGAAACTTCTGGACTTGAAGACTCACTTTTTTGTGATTGCCATTGCAGAGACTTCTGAGCTGCAATCCCCGACCACGTCAGTGTGGGATTACCTTGACCGCCTAATCACTGTCGCTGTCTACGGCCCTAGGTACATCCATCCATCATTCAAGGTTGTGATAGTTGTCTGCTGTCATGAAGAGGTTCCACCAAAACTTCCTTTTTCAGATATCTGCAGGGGCAACAAAACCCTGCCCCCTCTCATACTGCAACTATGGGGGAAACATTCCTTTAAACCCAGTCCACTAAATGACTTTTCTCTTGGGGTTGGCATCAAAGGGTCAATGTTTAAAATCAAACCTGAAGACGAAGTGAAACAAGTGAGGCAGAGTCAGCTGAAAATAGGAACTGTTTTACATTTACCAGTCGCATTAACTTGTCCTAGCAGCGCAGACATGGTTCCTTTTGTGTTGGACGTAGATGTGAAGGACTCAAACTCACCTTCAGCCACTGCACATTTTCATGTGCCTTCCCCTCCAGCTGCCCCTATCCGATCTGAGAAGAGGTTGCCTAGACATGCGGAGAGAAAGGTTGAATTGTTAAAAACGTTGTCTATCCCAGAGGAACCCAGTCCAGATCTACCCAAATTCACAAACATACCCATACACGTACAGTGTTATGGAGTAGCTTTGAAGCCGGTGATTCGTCAGACTCGTGTTGATTACCTGCTGGAATACTTCAAAGGTGATACGGTGGCACTCCTGTCCAAAGAGACAGTCAAGTCAGTCGGTAATTTGAAGGTCAAAGAGTGGTATATTGGATTCCTCAGAGGCAAGATTGGCTTGGTTCACCACAAAAATATCAAACTCATAACCAAGGATCAGGTGATTGACTTCACCTGTGTTAAAATCACCACTGAGATCCTCCTGGGCAACATGACTCTGCCCTTCAGGAAGTTTACATACATGTACTCTGCCATCCAGACACTGGTCACAGAACACATCACCAGCTGGAGACGTTTTGCAGATGCTTTAGGGTACAAAGACCAGCCTCTGGACACGATTACACGACGACAAGCTGAAACGGAGGCGGATAAGGTAGCCTGTGTTCTGGAACAGCTGAAGGAAGACTGCCATACTGATAGGTACAGGAAAAAGTTCCTGCATGAACTAATGCTGGTATGTTAAAGAGAAATCTTACTTTTTTACTTGTTCCTCAAATTTTTGTTAACAGTTAATTCGTGTTTGTTCTGATCACCCAGGGGCTGCTGAAGATGGACTCCGTTAATCTTGTGGCAAAGGTCATTCAGAACACAGTCATTCTGTCGGCTGCTGTGGAGCTGGGGATCCGATGGCGGGAGCTTGCTGAGAAGATGGGAAAGCTGTCCAGCACTCACATAGCTGATTATGAGGCACCACATCGGGGGAAAAATGGTGAAGTTGGCTCTCAGGTCAGTTTATCAGCCTGTAGATCTGTTTGTTTACCCACTGCCTTGTCATATTTTACATATGTCACCAATGCTGATGCTGCAAATCATCCTAATCTGATGGAATTTGATGTAATTTTAATAATCTATGAATCACATTGTTATATAATCACCTTTTACAGTCCATGTGGAAGCCTGCCTATGACTTCCTTTACTCCTGGAGTCTTCGATATGGAGACGGCTACAGGGACATGATCCAGGATCTGCACCTGGCCCTGGATAAGATGAAGAACCCCATCACCAAACAGTGGAGGCACCTTACCGGGGCGCTCATCACAGTGAACTGTCTGGATCTGTTTCGAGACTCGGCGTTTCCAAAACCCTAAACCGTTTGTCTTTGATGACCTTGTTTTTGTGTAATGTCTCAACATTAGGTCGATGTTTTAAAATCAGTTATTATGCCTCGTGAACGTGGTACTCTTTTCTTTTTTATCATGAGAAACTCTTATTAAAGTGACAGAAACTGACGTGTCGACAGTGTTGGCTGACTGCATTAGTGAAATCATCTGTTTTTGTTTGTGTTTTGCCAAAGCTAATGTTACATGAAGCTTTAGGAAAGAACAGAAGCTGTGTGTAACCCATGTGTGTTAATGGTTGCTCTTTTATATGTTAATGCTATTTTTTATTTCAATTTTGTAAAATGTATGACATGTAGAAAGCAGATAATTTAATAAAAACTCAGTGCAATCATTTTATTTCTAATATATTTGTTTGGTTGTTAAGTTGAACCTCAGTGCTTTAGATAAGTGGTTCAGTTGTCAAGACGTGACCTCAGTTAGCTCTGATTTGACACAAACATGCTTAAAGTGACTGTGTGTATTTTTCCTGGCAACAGGGGGCAGCACATACCTAAATCAATGCAAGCAAACGGTATTTTTATGTTCAAGTAAGACCTTACCAACAGATGGCCATTAGGGTCAAAAACCCCTGGGAGAGCAACCTCCAGCAAAATGACAAGCACATCAGACTCCCTTTCATCACTGGCAGCAAGTGAAGAGGTAAATGTTTAAAACAACAACGTTTATGAATGGTGAAAGTTTTGTAACTGCTTGTTTCAAATAGGTAAATGCATTTTGTCCTCACAGGCTTCATTGAAACAAGAAGGAAACATTGCGTCTAATATGGCGTCGCCCAGAGACTTAGGCCCACGCTGATGTATTTTAGACTCATTTGTATGGCTACATGTTACAAAGCCGCCAATATTTTTCAACCGGGCATCACTTAATTCATTTTCAACAACGTTGCGATGGATATTTCCAGAGATTAATGGTAAAAACTACACATTGTCACTTTTAAAAGCTAAATAATTCAGGGCATTAAAGAACTCATGTTTACTCATGCCCATTTATGACCATAGTTGAGTTTTTGTAACAACTATACTAGAAATACAGCAACGGCTTCAGGTTTGTTTGTAAATCATCTGAGTAGTTCTTGATGACCCACAGCGGGGTCTCGACCCCAACTTTGGGAGCCAGTTCTTCACATTAGTTTTACTGACACAAACCACATTTGACACTGAAACCCAATGTTTTAATATTTCATCGAATTTGACTTTCACTGATTTCTTAAACTTATTTGAATTTGAAAGGAACAATTATTGTTCATGGTTTTTGGGTGAGAGGAAGTAGCTCTCAGAGACGTGCTATGTACCTGTCACTAATCAGCTTAGACATACTGATAAAATCAGAGTTTGTAGAAATTTTTAAAGCTGAAGAATTTTGTCTTTTTTACCCTTTCCTTTACCCATATAGTGAGCCAGTGTGCTGTTTAAAAAATACCCACAATTAGGACTAAAAAGAAAATCAAGCATTCTGGAAGGTTCTATTAAATTAAATATACATAGACGTGTGGTTTTAATTCAGAATAGTCACGTTTACCTTAGCTAGCACAGTGCTGTTTGATCAGAGGAAGAAGCTCAGACAGAACAAACTACGTGTTCTCCACATGACAAGACCAACCTGTTTTTGTGCACTGATGTAAGAAAACATGTAATTAATGACTGACTCACTGTGACAAGTTTTCAATAGGCTGTCATTTCATTCAAGTGAGTAAAAGGATGAAAAGTTCAGGCTTTATTCCTCAGTTTGAAACAGTTTCAGCAAGAATCACACAGAGAAACCTGAAGGACACGAGTCTGAAACCCAACAATGACTTTATCCCTGCAGGGTTTATTTAAGGAAACGTTTGGCTTCCTTTTTTTCCTTTATTATTACTATTATTATTATTATTATTATTATTATTATTAGTAGTAGTAGTAGTATTGTTATTATTATTATTATTATTATTAGTAGTAGTAGTAATAGTAGTAGTAGTAGTAGTAGTAGTAGTATTGTTATTATTATCATTATTAGTAGTAGCAGTAGTAATAGTAGTAGTAGTAGTAGTAGTAGTATTGTTATTATTATTATTATTATTATTAGTAGTAGTAGTAGTATTGTTATTATTATTATTATTATTATTATTATTAGTAGTAGTAGTATTGTTGTTATTATTATTAGTAGTAGTAGTAGTAATAGTAGTAGTAGTAGTAGTAGTAGTATTGTTATTATTATTATTATTATTAGTAGTAGTAGTAGTAATAGTAGTAGTAGTAGTAGTAGTATTGTTATTATTATTATTATTATTAGTAGTAGTAGTAGTAATAGTAGTAGTAGTAGTAGTAGTAGTATTGCTATTATTATTATTATTAGTAGTAGTAGTATTGTTATTATTATTATTATTATTAGTAGTAGTAGTAATAGTAGTAGTAGTAGTAGTAGTATTGTTATTATTATTATTATTATTATTAGTAGTAGTAGTAGTAGTAATAGTAGTAGTATTGTTATTATTATTATTATTAGTAGTAGTAGTAGTATTGTTATTATTATTATTATTAGTAGTAGTAGTAGTAATAGTAGTAGTAGTAGTAGTAGTAGTATTGTTATTATTATCATTATTAGTAGTAGCAGTAGTAATAGTAGTAGTAGTAGTAGTAGTAGTATTGTTATTATTATTATTATTATTAGTAGTAGTAGTAGTAGTAGTATTGTTATTATTATTATTATTATTATTATTAGTAGTAGTAGTAGTAGTATTGTTGTTATTATTATTAGTAGTAGTAGTAGTAATAGTAGTAGTAGTAGTAGTAGTAGTATTGTTATTATTATTATTATTAGTAGTAGTAGTAGTAGTAATAGTAGTAGTAGTAGTAGTAGTATTGTTATTATTATTATTATTATTATTAGTAGTAGTAGTAGTAATAGTAGTAGTAGTAGTAGTAGTAGTATTGCTATTATTATTATTAGTAGTAGTAGTAGTATTGTTATTATTATTATTATTATTATTATTAGTAGTAGTAGTAATAGTAGTAGTAGTAGTAGTAGTAGTAGTAGTAGTATTGTTATTATTATTATTATTATTATTAGTAGTAGTAGTAGTAGTAATAGTAGTAGTAGTAGTAGTAGTAGTATTGTTATTATTATTATTATTAGTAGTAGTAGTAGTAGTATTGTTATTATTATTATTATTAGTAGTAGTAGTAGTAGTAGTAGTAATAGTAGTAGTAGTAGTATTGTTCAAATGAAGGCAACTGGACTTCTTTGGTTTCTTGAAGACGTTTCGCTTCTCATCCGAGGAGCTTTGTCAATTCTGACTGGAATATGGGAGGGTCGATCTTATAAACTGTAGCTGTCTATTGTTGCTCAACGAGCAGCATCTGCCTGTGAATACCCCTCCTCCCTACCTCTTGATGGGTCGTTAGCATCGTTAGCCTCTATTGTTTGTGAGTCGTGTTGATTAGATGCAGGAGGGTGTGAACTGGACTGAAACTGTTTTGGAACTTGGTTCAAAGCTGCATTGTAGGTGCTGGAAAGGTGAAACCTGAGTCCTCCTCCTCTATTTAATGATGGTTTCTCCATTTTGACATAGATGGCTTCCTTCACTCCTCTCTCAAACCATCTATCTTCTCTGTCCAGAATGTGGACTTTGTCATCTTCAAAGGTGTGGCCCTTGTCCTTCAGGTGTAGGTGCAGAGTCTTGGCCTGAAGAGGTGGCTCTCCTGTGCTGTGCCATGCGCTTGTGTAGTTGTTGTTTAGTTTCCCCTATGTAAAGCTCTGGACAGTCCTCACTGCATTGGACTGCATAAACAGCGCCGCTCTGCTTCTGTTTGGGTGTCTTGTCTTTAGGATGGACCAGCCTCTGTTTGAGGGTATTGTTGGGTTTAAAGTTTACAGGGATGTTATGTTTGGAGAAGATTCTTCTCAGTTTCTCAGAGACTCCTGCCACATATGGGATGATGGTGCCTCTGTGCCTGTTGTCCTTCTCTTTGCTGTTTGCTGCTGTGGATTCCTTTCTAGACTTCTTTGTTGATTTCACAAATGCCCAGTTGGGGTATCTGCAGTTTTGGAGAGCTTTCCTAACGTGTTTCTCTTCCTTTTGCTTTCCCTCAGTCTTTGTGGGGATATTCTCTGCCCGATGGTGTAAAGTCCTGATAACTGACATTTTGTGCTCCAGTGGGTGATGTGAGTCGAAATGCAAATACTGGTCTGTGTGGGTCGGTTTCCTGTAGACTTCAATGCTGAGACTTCCATCCTCTTCAATTTGCACAGCACAGTCCAAGAAGGGCAGTGTGTTGTTGTGTGCGTCCTCCCTGGTGAACTTGATGTTCTTGTCCACAGCGTTAATGTGCCTGGTGAAGCCTTCTACTTCCTGCGTGAGAATTTTGACCCATGTGTCGTCCGCATACCTGAACCAGTGGCTTGGTGTTGTTCCATTGTAGGAGTTCAAGGCTCTGGTTTCCACTTCCTCCATGTAGATGTTGGCGACAATAGGTGATACTGGGGAGCCCATGGCACATCCATGTTTCTGCCGGTAAAACTTGTCATTGTGTTTGAAATAGGTGGTGGAAAGGCAAAGGTCTAGGAGGGTGCAGATCTGGTCTGGAGTCAGTTTTGTCCTATCGGTTAAGGAATCATCTTGTTCCAGCCTATTCCTGACCGCTTCTACTGCTTCAGCTGTGGGTATACAAGTGAAGAGTGAAGTGACGTCAAACGAGACAATGGTTTCACCTGGAGCCAGTTTGAGATCTTGAACTTTATTGGCAAAATCCACTGAGTTCTGTATGTGATGTGGGGTTTTTCCAACCAGGGGGGCCAAGATGGTGGAGAGGTGTTTTGCAATGTTGTATGTGACCGAGTTGATGCTGCTGACGATGGGTCTGAGTGGTGTTCCTTCCTTGTGAATCTTTGGAAGACCATATATACATGGGGTGGCTTCTCCTGGATAGAGTTTGTAGTAAAATGAGCGGTCGATTACTTTGTCCTTTAGCAGCTTCTGTAAATGGTCCGTGATTTTCTTCTTGTATCCACTTGTCGGGTCCCTCTTCAGAGCTTCATATGTTGTGTTGTCATTCAAAAGTGAGATGACTTTGTTGTGGTATTCTGTGGTATTCAGTATAACCGTACAACGTCCCTTATCTGCCGGTAGAATTGTGATGTTCTGGTCTTTGCTGAGCGAGGAAACGGCTTTTCTTTCTTGTGGGGACAAGTTAGAAGGAGGAGTCTTTGCATTAGAGACTGCTGCTGTAACTTTGATCCTCAGTTCTTCAGCTTCTGCTTCCCTTAGGTTGTTGTTCCTTATAGCAGATTCTGTTGCCGTGATGAAATCAACTGTGGGGATGTGTTGTGGGGAGATAGCAAAATTGAGTCCTTTGGCTAGAACGTCCTTCTCTGTTTGGGTGAGTTTTCTGTCTGATAAGTTCTTCACCCACTGTTCCTGGATGTCCATCTGGTTGGTGTCATCTGGTGGTGGTCCAATTAGTTTTGATGTTTTTGGCTGCAGGTTTTGGAATTTGCATTGTTGCCGTTCTTTGCTCTTCATGTGCTGTGCTAGTTGAGCCTTTTCTGTGAAGCTGGAAACTTCCTCTAACACAGTGCTAGGTAGAAGTTCAGAAAGCTTCTGGGTGATGATTGAAATCCTATGGGTAAGGGCCTCAATGGTGAAGTGGGTCTGTCTAATCCGTTCGTTGAGCAGCTGATGTTGTGCTTTTTTAAGAATCCCTTCTGCTCTGTGTCCTTTAATGGTGCTTCTAAGTCTCAGGCTTTTTGGAAAGAGACTTTGTTGTCTGCATCTCAGGTTGAAGCGGAGGTGGTTTCTGTAGTCAGCCAGCTTCCTAGATGTCCTCTCATATTCCCTTACTATTCCAAGGGTGTCTTTCCCATTCACAGGCAGATGCTGCTCGTTGAGCAACAATAGACAGCTACAGTTTATAAGATCGACCCTCCCATATTCCAGTCAGAATTGACAAAGCTCCTCGGATGAGAAGCGAAACGTCTTCAAGAAACCAAAGAAGTCCAGTTGCCTTCATTTGAACCCCTTGGATTACCATGACCTGGATGACTGAGAACCTTCACCAGCATAGTAGTATTGTTGTTATTATTATTATTATTAGTAGTAGTAGTATTGTTATTATTATCATTATTAGTAGTAGCAGTAGTAATAGTAGTAGTAGTAGTAGTAGTAGTAGTAGTATTATTATTATTATTATTAGTAGTAGTAATAATAGTAGTAGTAATAGTAGTAGTATTGTTATTATTATTATTATTATTATTATTAGTAGTAGTAGTAGTATTGTTATTATTAGTAGTAGTAGTAGTAGTAGTAGTATTGTTATTATTATCATTATTAGTAGTAGCAGTAGTAATAGTATTATTATTATTATTATTATTATTATTAGTAGTAGTAGTAGTAGTAGTAGTATTGTTATTATTATTATTATTAGTAGTAGTAGTAGTAATAGTAGTAGTATTGTTGTTATTATTATTAGTATTATTATTAGTAGTAGTAGATGTAGTATTGTTGTTATTATTATTATTAGTAGTAGTATTGTTATTATTATCATTATTAGTAGTAGCAGTAGTAATAGTAGTAGTAGTAGTAGTAGTAGTAGTAGTAGTAGTATTGTTATTATTATTATTATTAGTAGTAGTAGTAGTAGTAGTATTGTTGTTATTATTATTATTATTAGTAGTAGTATTGTTATTATTATCATTATTAGTAGTAGCAGTAGTAATAGTAGTAGTAGTAGTAGTAGTAGTATTGTTATTATTATTGTTATTATTAGTAGTAGTAGTATTGTTATTATTATTACAATGTTTTTTGAGCTGACGCGTCAGTAAAGTCATTGCTAATGCTAATTTGTTAGCTAATTGGCCGATGAAACTGCGAGTTGTGCTTCAGTGGTGAAAGAAGAAATAAAGTTGCACGCATATTTGACTTTTCTTTTTCTTTTTTTTCTAAATCAGTCCAATTAAACAGGACTGTGTGTGTGAATGTTTCCTATTGATTTTCTCTGCCTGTTTGTGTTTCTGCTCTGTTATCTGAAGTCAGTTTCAGCTGAAAGCTCTGTGTGTTGGCTCAGGGCTCAGGACTAACAGACCATCTGAATGCACGGTGCAGCAAATAAGGTCAAGAAGATTCAAACGAGGTAAAACCCCTTCAGCTGAAAAGTACCACATACTTACTTCTGTTTCCCAAACATTCCTTTTTCATTATGAGAAATGAAAAGAGCCTAGAACTATCTGTTTCAACATAAAAGTTGCTTTAGATGAAAAGTAAAACTCTTAATGAGCATGTTAGGCTCAGAAATTATTTTAAAACCTTGCAGAGAAGAAAAGCCAAATTATAACCTAAATCATTAAAAGGATGTTAACATTTAATGATTCTTTCCTACATTTGTGTTATAAAACCCAGGATAACGGCCCATACGCTACCCTCACTCAATCCTTCATTAAAACCAGACAAAGGCTCGTTGTTTCTGACTAGCTCAGATTAAGGGCTCTTCTGAATCTGTTTCATCATATGTGAAACATCAGTGATTATTTTTCCTGTGACCTATGTGGATAATAACATATGAACTTATTAACAATGTTTATTTTTTATTACAGTGTCATCAGTTACTATAGAGCCTATTGAATATGCAGAGAGGAGATTGTTTTCATTGGTGGATTCTAATAATTTTGGGATAAATTCAACATTGCAGCACTTACATAAAATTGGGACTTGTAACTTTTAATATCATTAGAAATAATATAAAGAGTTCTAAATAAGCAATCCACCGCCATTTAAGGGAGGTTAAATATTGTGACAAATCAGGTCTGAAGCATTTTCCCTGGTAAGGTCTATTCAGGGGTTCTGGAGAGGAGGGTCCGTCGGATAGTCGGACCTCGGATCCAGGAGGAGCAATGTGGTTTTCGTCCTGGCCGTGGAACACTGGACCAGCTCTATACCCTTGGGGGGTCCTGGAGGGTGCGTGGGAGTTCGCCCAACCAATCTACATGTGTTTTGTGGATTTGGAGAAGGCGTTCGACCGCGTCCCTCGGGAGGCCCTGTGGGGGGTTCTCTGGAAGTATGGGGTACCAGGCCCCTTGATACGGGCTGTTAGGTCCCTGTACGACCAGTGTCAGAGCTTGGTCCGCATTGCCGGCAGTAAGTCGGGCTCGTTTTCGGTGAGAGTTGGACTCCGCCAAGGCTGCCCTTTGTCACCGATTCTGTTCATAACTTTTATGGACAGAATTTCTAGGTGCAGTCAAGGTGGTGAGGGGATCCGTTTTGGTGGCCTAAGGATCAGGTCTCTGCTTTTTGCAGATGATGTGGTCCTGTTGGCTTCGTCAGAACGTGATCTCCGGCTTTCGCTGGAGCAGTTCGCAGCCGGGTGTGAAGCAGCTGGGATGAGAATCAGCTCCTCTAAATCCGAGACCATGGTCTTGAGTCGGAAAAGGGTAGAATGCCTTCTCCAGGTCAGGGACGAGGTCCTGCCCCAAGTGGAGGAGTTTAAGTATCTCGGGGTCTTGTTCACGAGTGAGGGAAGGGTGGAGCGTGAGATCGACAGGCGGATTGGTGCTGCATCTGCAGTGATGGGGGCGTTGTGCCGGTCTGTCGTGGTGAAGAGAGAGCTGAGCCGAAAGGCAAAGCTCTTGATTTACCGGTCGATCTACGTTCCTACCCTCACCTATGGTCACGAGCTTTGGGTAGTGACCGAAAGAACGAGATTGCGGATTCAAGCGGCCGAAATGAGTTTCCTCTGCAGGGTGTCTGGGCTCTCCCTTAGAGATAGGGTGAGAAGCTCGGTCATCAGGGAGGGGCTCGGAGTAGACCCGCTGCTCCTCCACATCGAGAGGAGAAATCTTAATGCGTAACTTACTTTGTTATAAAATAAGGTAATAGACAAAGTGGAAGATGTGGACATTGTTGATGTATTTAACCTGCGTATTTTACTGGTGTACAATCATAATCTACTAGCAATGACTGAAGTGCAATCACTGTTTTCATTATCAAAATATCTTTTGCTGATATTCCTTAATAATGTGATTTACTCATCGTGATGTACAATTATTTTTTAAAGTTTAGTCTGAACTTCTTTCTAAGATTACCAAAGTTCAGATTATTTTTAGTGAAAATTGGAAAATTTCCAATTATAGTTAATTTTGGGAATGATTTTCATGATAATCAGAGCCAAGACAAAATGTCAACATTTAAATGTGGAAAACAAACCTCCAAACAAATGTTCCAGCTGCATCCAGTGAGTCATCAAGGTCACCATGGTAACCACACACCATCGCTCTCTCCATGGCAGCAATCTTGAAAAGACAACAGCTGAGAATACTGAGTTTTACTGAAATATGTTGTAGAGTTGATGACATCATCACAATGTGTGGGTAAAATCTTCAAAAATCACAACTGAAGACCTTCAGCCTGTGCTGTCGGAGCAAAGCATCCAGACTCAGACACTCCAGAAAGAGTCTGACAGTAAGACACTGGGTCATTTTCATTCATTTATTATAAAGAATCTATTTATACATGTGTGAATTCATCACAACACCTCTGGACCCGTGCTCAAAACAAGTGATACTGTTGAAATCCAGGTTTGTTTGTTTTTTACTCTGATTTGAGACTTTTGTAAGTCCTCTTTATGAGCATAGTTAAATAAATGAGTGAAAAGCCTGCAGCTGATCCAAAAACGCTGCCGTGATAAAAGATTACCTTTGTTTTGTCGTTTTTTTACCCCTAACTCATTCTTCCTTTGTTTTACTGATTCAGTTTGAAACCTTTTTGATAAGAATTCACATAACTGAGACACCAACTCATGGTTTGAAACAAAAAAACAATATACTATGTGTGTTTATGGAGACGTAAACCCAGTTTTACACTAAGTTTTAAACAGGAGCAACAGGAGGGTTTTGATTCAGATGATGTCTTAATGCTTTTAACTGTTGTTTTCCTGGTTTGGTGGTTTTAGTTTTAGTAAGGAGAGTCAGGAACTGAGTCACCCACCATGCTGACATTACATGAAACTATTTTAAAGGCTTTTGCAACAACAAAGACAAACAAGGGCCTGATAATATCTGTGGCTAGCTGCTTAAATCATGTGCAAAGCAACTGTACCCAATATTTTGTCATATTTTTAATAAGTCTTTACACATTCAGCATGTCCTGAAAATGATGTGGTTGTTGCCCTGGTTGCCTGGATTAAAGGTCCTAAAACACTGGAGGACTTTAGACCCATCGCCCTGACATCCATCCTTATGAAAACCTTTGAGAAATGGTGACGGCTGAAATCCTGGCCAGAGACTTGGATCCTCTACAGTTTGTCTCTAGGCCACACAGAGGAGTTCAGGATTGCACAGCAAATCTAGGAAATCGCTTTTTAAACATCTAGGAGTAAAGGAAACACACGCTACACTTTTATTTGTTGATGTTCCATCTGCTTTTAACACAGTTCATCCCTACATTTTAACAGAGAGGCTTTTAGACCATTTTAGCTTAAGTTTTAACCTCATGGGCTGGATGTTAAACATTTTTATCAAACAGAACACAAAGAGAGAGAGAACCAGGTGTGTTCCTCTACTGGTTCTCCACAAGGATGTGTCTTGTCACCTTTCCTGTTCATCCTCTACACCAACAGCAGCAGGGAGGGCAGACAGCCTATATGCAGATGACTCTGTTGTGGTCAGTCTGCTGAAGGACAATGAAACCTGCCACGGTCGCATTATTAATGAATTTGTTCAGTAGTGTGATGAATCCTTTCTCCAGCTGAACCTTTTCTAAAATCAAAAAATCCCTCTGCACAAGGATTAACAACTGTAAAAGGCCAGGGTGGAAGCACAGTTATCAACAGCAAACTGAGATTTTTGTGAGGCTGTCTATAGAAGGGTGAGTCAGCGTCTTTTTGCCTGGGAAAACTCTCATCCTTTCATATTAACAAAACACTGCTGACATTGTTTTATCGGGCTTTTATTGAATCGGTTTTATCCTTTCGTTTGGTGTCATGGTTTGGAAATCTGTCAGTCAAGAGCAGTCTGAGTCAGATAGTGAAGTGGTCTAGACACCAGAGCAGCAGCTGAGCTGAGACAAGTAGAGAGGCTGGCCGGATGAGACCCCTCCCATCCACTACACCATGAGTTCAGCTCCTCCCATCTGGACGCAGATACAGACTCCCACACTGTACTGTAGAACTAAACGTTACAAGAACAGTAGTCCTCCTAAATAAGTTAGAGCCCTTCCTCTGTTGTTTGTAATATTGTGTTGTTGGATGTTTACGCGTTGCCTGCTGCGTACAAATAAAGTCTATAGTCAGGGAGCCAAAGTCTCAAAAGAGCAATAAATTGGTCTGCCATACTTTTTAATTGTGTTTTTTCTGTTAACTTAGACCCTGAGGACCAATAATTGGAGGGTCTGCTGGAAATATTGCGAAAAAAATTTGTGGCCATTTTAGTGTATGAACCCTGTATTTTTATCAGAAAAATGTAAAAAACACATTTTTTCTCTCAAATTCTCAATGGGTTGGGTTGGCTATCAATAAATGCATTCCAGATACACAGAACACATGTGCTGACAACAGCCACTGAAAAAAATAACTCTTAAAAAACATTTCTACATAATTTTGCATCAATTTAATACAAAAAATTAGACGTTTTATCACTTTTTTCCAATATTTTCATCTTCACTTCATTGGCAATCAACTATTCCATAAAGTTATGGCATCAGCGATATGCCATGTTTTCTACAACCTGTACACTCATTCCACAGAAAAAATGATAAAAATTCAACCAAAATCATTGGATCTGTGAGCCTTTAAATACCAATTGGCGACCAAAAGACTCGGACCATCAGAACTCTCAAGTGGGTAAGAGGTTAATAAACTAGGTGCAGGTGGAATAATTTGCTGCATACATTTAACTTACATTTCCACTTAATGTTAAAACAGCCGGTTTATTTCTATTTGTTGTTGTTTGTGTACTCTCTTGTGATGCATTTAGTTCAGGCATGTTCATGGCCAACTAAAGGAATCTCTCTAGAACCCCTAACAGTCAGAATAACTGTTAGAATTTCAATTGTATCTTCACAGTGCGTCCAAACGTTGTTTCTGCATTCAATAGCAAGTAAGTTATCAAATGTAAAAATGTATTTATTTATATTGTACAACTTGTCAAAGGCAAATTGGTGTCAACAATGATGCTGAAAGAGGCAAAACCTTCAGAACTCAATCACAGCAAATACCGCCGTTGCAAAAAGAGCATGTGCTCCCGAGGTTGCTGCTGTGCAAGAGCCAATGTCAAGTGTGGCGCTGCATGTCTCTGCAACAATATGTGCACATTAATTATATTCGTTTTCATGGCTGGTCAAAGCAGCACTTACATTTTCCAAGTAACTCTCAAGTTCTCTATGTTTTAAGAAAAATCTTTTGCAGGAAAAAGTTTGCACTAAAAACAAGCTTCTTATGATTATCTTTCTCCATTTACTGAGATTTTGCTAAAGTGATAGTAGAAACTTCTTCCATCATGTCAGAGGAAAAATTAAATCAGGTGTTACCTGATGTGGTCCTGTCCAAACCAACTCTGTTCTCTATAGACGCAGGATCAAGTGATGATGGACCGACACTTCTTACTGCATCTACAGGACACATGAAGCACAAATTCTGATCTTAAACATGAGATGAATTACACCACATGTACACAAAGTATAGAATAACTATAACACATGTAAATAGCTACTGTGTGACTGCAATACACATTGCAACCTGATATATTTTTAAAGAATGCATCATTCCATGAATAAAATAGAGTGATAGATAAAAAATTGTATAATTAATTAGGCACACAGCAAATGTGGAATCAACGTTGCCGTCAATATGAGCAGAAGTCACTCACCTGAACAACCAGGTGCAGTAGTTAGTGACAGGAGGAGCAGCATGTTCTTGTAACGTCTCCTCTGGCGGCTCTAGGTCCATAAATATAATGAGAAAACCAGAGGAAATTCATTGGATGTCATGGTACCACATTTTTCACACAAGTCACTATTTATTCATAAGTATTTACCGACACGGTAGACTCACCTGAGGAAAGCAGAGAAGCTGAGGAGCATGGCTGGACACAAGATCCAGCTGCAGGTTGTCCCAGATACTTTAGAGTGAGTCTAAATGATGTAACAACCAGGCGTAATATCAGCATTGTTCAACTCAGTTGTATTTCTATAATTTATTCAAGTTGATAAACATTTCAACTTTGACTTTAAGTTTGACCTGTAGTTTGACTGTGGTTAGATGTAAAACTGTATTTCACTGATAAACAGGGAAAATAACCTGGATGCCAAGAGTGTACAAAGCTATTATAGCTGCTAAAATGTTTATTTTTCAAATAATAAAGTTATCAAACGTTTAACAGGAACTGTAAATGGACTTTTCACATCTGACCTGGATTACTCTTAACTTTTCAATTTCCTAGAACAATAGTATAACGCTGCAGACCCGGAGACGCCAGTTTCAGGCCGACACCACTTTCAGGCTTCTACCCTTTTCGAGACAGCGACCTCTAATGGACAGATGTTTAACTGCAACCACACCAGATTCAGGCCGACGCCACGTTCAGGCTTCGTTTGTGCTGGATTTCTGATGTGGGAGGGGGAGCTAACTTCACTCAGCTTCACTCGGCTAGTCTGCTGAGGAGAGAGGAGAGAATGTCCGCTGCTGCTGGGACACAGACAGCAGCGCTGTTACGTTTAGCTTTTGTGAGACAGGCGAAAATGTGCATTTTGAGCATTCTAGTCTCGTCTCGTTAACGAAAACTCCCGCACGTCTCGTCATGTTCTAGTCACCAAAGAGCTATTTTTAGCTCGTCAGCGTCTCGTTTTCGTTACGAAAAAAAGGGGCGTCAACGAAATAAATTCGTCATTGTTATCGTTGACGAAAACAACACTGCTGTGGAGGCCATGGACAGCTTCTTTAGTGGCAGACTGAGACATCCCAGATGTAAACCAGAACGTAGGTCATTCATTCCCACTGCAGTAAGAGTGTAGACCTCCACAGTTTAACTGTTACTGGTATTATCCTGGTACACGCTAGCATCAGTGCTAGATTCAGTACGTGTTCAATACCCAGATGCACATTTGTATGTATGTGTTATTTATGCTGTTTCTCCTTGGAAATGCAATTCTTTATTTTCTATTTTTATTGTAATTTTTATTCTTTTTTTAATTGCTGAAGGTTACGGTAATAGCCTAATGCCTTTGTGTATTTACCTGTTATTTTTTCATATTGCTCTAAGTGTATGTGCTGCCTTAACGAGTGAATTTCTCCACTGTGGGATCAATAAAGCCTATTCTATTATATCTCTGACTGATCTGAACCTTTAAGTGACAAAAACAGTAAATCTGAGATACTTGATCACAGCACTGTGAGCTCAGATAAATGTGACTGTGTATCTTTCCCACTTCATCAATAGATGATCTTCATGCCGGTCGCTGGGATTTAGAGAATGAGTGATCCCTCTAACCTAAAGACTCGGAGGCTCCTGGAGCTGTCCGAAGTGCTGAATCTGAAGCTCACCTGTCTTTTTAACCCACCTCTCTGACATCCTGACCAATAATTTATTACCTCCCTCTACTCTCACACTTGTCCAAACCTGGGCTAACATCACTCAGAATTTAACCATCAGCCCTATCAAATAGAAAAGTTTTGAGCCTAGTCTTAAAAGTAGACAAGGTGTCTGCCTCACGCACTAATGCTGGGAGCTGGTTCCACAGGAGAGGAGCCTGATAGCTAAAAGATCTGCCTCCCATCCTACTTTTAGATATTCTAGGAACCACCAGTAAACCTGCAGTCTGAGAGCGAAGTGCTCTGTTAGGAACATGTGGAACAATCAGATCACTGATGTATGATGGAGCTTGTTTATTAAGAGCTTTATATGTGAGAAGGAGGATCTTAAAATCTATTCTGAATTTAACAGGCAGCCAATGTAGGGAAGCTAAAACAGGAGAGATGTGGTCTCTCTTTTTAATTCTCATCAGAACTCTAGCTGCAGCATTTTGGACCAGCTGAAGACTTTTGACTACATTCTGTGGACCTCCTGATAGTAATGAATTACTGCAGTAATCCAACCTTGAGGTAATAAATGCATGAACCAGTTTTTCAGCATCACTCCTGGAAAGGATGCTTCTAATCTTAGCAATATTCCGAAGGTGGAAGGTGTTCGCCCTGAGACCGGTAGATCGTGGGTTCAAATCCTCAGTCGGGTCATACCAAAGACTTTAGAAATGGGACCCAATGCCTCCCGGCTTGACACTCAGTAGGGGCTGGATTGGGGGTTAAACCACCAAATATTTTCCGAGTGCGGCCACCGCTGCAGCTCACTGCTCCCCACAGGGATGGGTCAAATGTGGAGATGTAATTTCACCAGCATGTGATGATGACTAATGAGACTTAAACTTTATAAAAGACTGAGTCTAGCTGTTTTACTTAGGCTGAACTACAGCAACTATTCTCAGGTGCGATCTCACTGCTGAGCGGTACGGGGCTTTGACCTGCTCCGTCTCCGACCTGGGCCGGTGCACCCCTCCTTGGTGGACCTGGTGGTCCCGGGCTCCCCCAGGAGCACCATATCTATACCAAACTTAGTGCGGACACCCGATCAGCATAGTCCACAGCAGCCCAGACCTCCTGAGCTCAAACCATCCTCCAGCCTCAGCCTCCCAGTAGCTTGGATTACAAGATGATCATAATAGTGAGTTAAAACAGAAAATGTAAGAAAATAAGAAACAGAAACAAGTTAGAAAACTGAGTTCTATGTGGAACTCTGCATTTAACTAGCAGCTACTGAAAGTGAAAGAGGAGCAGAGTGATGTGGTGTGTGCAGCACAGACATTCTGACCCACCTGTAACTGATTCAGGGAGGTTTTGCTCAGAGGAGTGAAAAATGAGTTTCAATAGTCCAAGCATGAGCAAAAGAAGCTGTGGTCAACACAAATGTACGTAAAAACATTACTGGACAGAATACATTTGATTTGATTTCCAAAGCGGAGCCAGCCGCCCACAGGAAGCTCACTTCAGCAGCTTTCATCCAGGATCTCATCCTTGGTCCCAATCTCAGCTCCTTCTTCACGTGACAGACCAGAGATCTGGTGATCCTACCATCACTCAGCTACGAGACACCAAAAACACAAAGTGGAGCAGAGTTTGGTCTTCCTACCAAACTGTACTAAACTCAACTGAAAAGAAAAACGAGTAAAGAAAAAATGAAATTAAATCTTGGGGATGTTGAAATAAAAAGTTAAACATTTTTTTGACCGTTTTTATTGCTTTTTTCTCTTTTTAACTGGAAGTGAATAATTGTTGCTTCATTTTTTTCCTCAAGTCCATGACTGTTTAATGGTTGTGGAGATGACTGACCGTATCCCTGTGGGATCCCTCAGGGCATGTGGGGCGGCTGGCCCTCTGTGACGCTCCAGAGCAGGAACAGACTGGCACTGCAGGGTAACGATCCCCATCTCATTGCTGAGAGTACCATTACCAGTGCCGTTTTTATTTTTTTTATGCTTTTTTACTTTGTTTTGTCTTGAAAAAGACAGTTGTTGGTTCTTCAGGAGGCGTGATCTGACGAGTAGACTTTTGGTGATCTGAAGTTTGTCTTTTGCCCTTTTCTGTTTTTCTTTTTGCGGTGTAACCTTGGTAAAAGTTTGCCTCCTGTCTGAATCAGACTCAGAGTTAGGGTTCAGTCTGCAGACTCACCTATTCTTTACTGCTGTTGACGGAAACTGCTTGATGTTATTGGGACTTGTATTGTCTTGTTGCCACTGGATTGCTTCATACCAATTTATTTATAAAGCACCATTTAAAAATAGCATGGCAGCTAAACAAAAAGTGCTGTACAAAAAAGAGCCAAATGCTCGAACATATCAACAAAACATAATGAAAGCATGGAAATCAGGTCATACACAAAAACATAGCACAAAATCACGGATAAAAACTCCTACTAAAAACTAACAGACCAAGAGAACAAGTTAAAAGTAACAGCAGAGTAAAAAATAACGCAGCGAGTGATAAAAACCAATTAAAATGGCACATATAAATGTATGTATGCACAAACATGAAAACGACACATAAATGAGGAAAACTCCAATAAAATAAGTGGAGAAGCAGCGCTGAAGCGGACTTCCGGCGTCGCCATGGAAACATGGAAACGCTGAGCGTTCTAACTAAATAGAGCCAGCTACAGAGCTTTAATCAAGCAGCTGGCGGTCTCTATTTTAGTTAGAATATCTCTGTAGTCCTCGTAGGCATGAATATATAAGTCTTACTCCACCTGGGAGAAGAACCAGGTACCTTCCTTTCCTTCCATTCTCATTTATCCAGCACTGATTAATAGAAAAAATAGTTTCTTCTGGTCGGCACAGGATATTAGTAAGAGGAATTTGTATAAATCTCTTTCTACCTGCCTACAGGTTCGACTTCTCGCTGAAGTCTTCTTCATGGGCTGTCCAGAAGCCTGGGGGACAGCCCATGAAGAAGACTTCAGCCAGAAGAAACTATTTTTTCTATTTATGTAACCGTGGCACAATGAACGTTATTTCGATGTAGCATTGATGAACACGGGCTGCCTGTGGACGCGCGTGAGCCGCGAGTGCCGCTCCTTGCGTGACTAACAGGGGATTGAATCCACCTGAGATTCGTTGGCGACCCCAGGGAAACCTGGAGGGGAGGGGAGTGCTGTGTCAATCAGGGATTTATCAGGAAAGCCTCGATGTTCTAAACTCGCTTTCTGGCACAGCCCCCAGGTGTGAGAACACCTGAGTTTTCTTTTTTTATGGTTTTTACTTTGTTTTGTCTTGAAAAAGCCATTTGTTGGTTCTTCTGGAGGCTTAAAGGGACACTAGTCAGCTTTGGCTTGTTTTTAGCACCCCCTAGAGTTCGTTGGTGAAACGGAAAGTAAAACGCTTCTCTCCTCGCTGCGCGTTCGTCTTTTTAGCACCTTAATCTAACTGCTGAAATGTCTCCCCAGCCTTTATTAGTTTCTACGGGAGTTATTCATCACTAAATTAGGAGGGAGTTTTCCTTTCAAACTTCTCCATCACCTGGGGAGAGTTGCAAAGCAATTCCCTGGCAGGACAACAGAGGGCGTAGCGCTTTTCTAGGGTATCCTGCCTCCATTACAGTCACGTATCCGGTCCACAATAGTGTATTTACTACTGTGTTTACATTGTTTTAATGTATTTTAGACTTTTTAACACAGACAAATTTGTCCCTCATTCTCCTCCACCTCTAAACCCACGTTTCCCATCATTTCTGTCCACAAATAAAATGTTTGCTCTGTATCTTTGTGATCCTTCAGTCACGGATGAATAAACTTTCATATTTTCTGACTTTTTCCGTGAGGAAATCTGCTCCGTGTCTGCCACTAGATATCTTCAGCTCTCTTTATTTGTTGAGTTGGCAATGGCGGGGCTGTTGATGTATTTAAAATAAGCAGCATCCTGACCAATCACAGGCTTGCGTTCTCCGTTGCTCTCGACGGACAGTTAAAAAGGGGGCTTGTTGTCGTCACCCTCCGTGAGCCAAATGGCGCTGCTTGTCTCCGTACCGACGCAGACAGAGAAGTAAAGCCTAATTTATACTTCTCTGTCAGCTCCCCGAGGCAGAGACACGTTCTCGAACTTCTCCATCACCTGGGGAGTGCTGAAAAGCTATTTCCCCGCCAGGACAGCAGAGGGTATGGCCCTTTTCTGTTGGCTGTTGTTTTTAGGGAGCGATAGCTTCAGTTTGGGGGTCTTTCAGCCAGGATCTTCTCCAGAACAGAGTGAATGCTCCCCAGAAACAGCCTGTTTCCGGTGGAGCTGAAATGCACTCTGTCTGGCAGAAAAAGAGCGTTCTTAAAGAACCTTAGCTGAGGATGCTCGATGAGCAGACCCCCAAAGCTCCCAACGGTCCGCCTCAGATGAGAATTAACACGTTTTCTGTCGTTGTTAATTCTCCCTGGCTGTCCATATCGCCACGCCTGCCGTTCATTAATGGTGGAAAAAGCAATTCTCATTTGCGGGAATTTCTCATGCAGTTGAGATAAATCCCTTTGGATTTGAGAAGCCAATTCCATCGGGGAAATGAGACCCAAATCATTTCCTCCAGCGTGGACAACCAAAACGTCTGGGGGACCGTGTGTGGATACCTCAGAGAGGAACCACGGAAGAACACCACCCCAGCGCATGCCTCCTTTACCAAACCATTGGACCTTAGCTGTTAGTCCAAAGTTTGTCCCAAACTGCTGTTGGGCCGCCTCTTCACCCCGTCGAATGTAACTGGACCCTATAATCCAGATTACTGGGGTGGGAGGTTGCTCAGATGCAGTGCTGGGAGGTTTGGAGGCATGCTTGGGTCGCAAAACGTTCCCATTTCGTCGACCCTTGAGTCGAATCATGGTGGGACGTTTTGTCTGGGAGGTGTCTTCAGACAGCCTTTGCTTCTTACAAGCAGCGCTGGGAAAATCTGCGTTTTCATAACCTCCGTCACTCAAACGCTTTCTTTTCCCAGACAGCTGCTCTGAGCTGGCTGAGGGGGCAAAACCAACGTTGCTAGCCATGGTTCTGAAGTGGTGAATAAATTTGCTGTGAAAGATACTCACCAAATTCACCAGATGTAGCTGAAGTGAGCTGTTAAAGGATGCTGGTAACACAAAACCAAAGTTTTCTGCGAGCAACAATCCGTCCAACCGCTCTTCAACGCACGTCTGATAATGAAAGACCTCTGTCAGATTCCTGGGACATGTAGCTTGGGTGGCACCACCGCGCATTCCATTACGCCGTACGCCCCGCCCACTCACGTTTCCAACCACGTGTCCATGACGTCTACTAGTGCTACCGCGCATGCGCCATCTTGTGTCGGGTTTCAGTCTCCCAGACCGGTTCGGACAAGAGAAACGGAACTTTGTTGCTGCGTCTGCGAGTTCTAATGAAATACTTTTAAACACTAAAAAACTGAAATATCAATCCTACGCAGATAAAAATAAAATAGATAAACTTCGTGCACATGCAGCAACGGAACAGAGGGTAATATACGGTATTACCTTATGTACGAGGAACCAGTAAGCAGAGTTGACAAAACAAACAAGACACGCTCACCATGGTGACTCTGTCTATGGTTTAGAGGTCTTTCATACTGGGTACGGTACCGCTGTTGTCTTTTTTTCTGCCGTGACCTCAAAATAACTGACTTCTTCTATTGACGCCATGTTTGTTTTGGTTGACCCACAAACTCGGCTCTCTATAGCTGGTCTGAGTACTCTGGTGTGCCCCCTAGTGGAGCACTCCAGTACTACATGCAGTGCTGTGCAGCAGCAAGTATGTAAACATATGGCAACAAACGCTGCCTGCGCCAACGCGACGTTAAAAAGCAAGTATATTGCAGTCCTCAACGTTATTTACGTAGCATGCCCTGTATATGTAATGTCAATGAGCATGCAACAGATCACCATGGCAACAAGGGCTTTTTCGTTAGATAGGTAAGTGCAGTCTCGCCTCTGTGACGCTGAATCCAGGATAAATAAAGAAAACTGGTTTTGACTAAACTTGATCAGGTAAACTTTGAAAATATTTTTCTAGAACACCAAATTAGGCAGAGAAAGTCATTTTTTAAAATTTAATCTTTCACAATAACAAGTACAATTAAACAAAGTTAATTACACAAGACATACATTGAAAGCTTAAGAAGAAAAGACCACATATGACAAAGTACTACCTACAGAACATATAACATAATAAAAATAAAATATGGGTTGTGCAAGACTGAGAATCATATAATAAGGTTCAGTAATTGTTCTAAAATATTGTTTTTAATTTAAAAAAGTTCAGGTTTTCCTCCATGAATTAGGCAGGTAAAGTCAGTTGTTTTAACCACAGTGATACAGGTGAATGTCAGCCTTCTGTTGGACAAATGTCGCCCTCTTGTGGCTGTTTGGTGGCACTACACCTGGTTAGCAATATCTTGGCAGATTTTTCTAATGGTTGTAAAAAGTGAGAAAACGGAACATCTGTATGAAACCAATCATAATCAATAAAGAAAAACAAATCATTTTATTACAGGTTTCTATCTTATTGTTGTCAAACAATTCTCAGTATTTTTTAGTAAAGAAATTTTGAAAACACAGTTCTTGTAAAAATTAATGTTCTGATATGTTAAATATGCTGCTCATGACTGAAAGGGTTGTGTTTTCTGACTCAGTTGAATTAAATATGGATATTTATAAATGATCATAAATGAATGAGCATATATATTTAAATATAGGCCTATACCTATTAAACGTGGATAAAGAATAGAATAGAATAGACTTCATGATCCCACAGTGGGGAAATTCACTTGTCACAGCAGCACCATCACTCAAAGGGTAATTAGAAGAAGATAAAAACAAGGATACATCTATATACACACAGGCAGTAATCTAGTATTGTGATCTTAGATCACTAAAAAACCCACAAAATAAAAGATGAAAACAAACTTGGTACCAGCACTATGCAGCATACTGTAAGAGACACAGACAACAATGTGAATCCAGTATTGCACAAGTATAGAACACATGAATATTGCATTGGTGTTATTGTGTACCAGGATGATACCAGTACAGCTTAAACTGAGGAGTTATACACTCTTACAGCAGAGGGGATGAAAGATCTGCGATAGCGCTCAGTTTTACATCTGGGATGTCTCAGTCTACCTCTGGAGGAGCTGTCCATGACCTCCACAGTGGAGTGCAGTGGGTGGGAGGGGTTTCTTAAGATGGAGGTCATCTTCCCCAGCATCCCTCCTTTCACACGTCTCCTCAACAGAATCCAGTGGGCAGCCCAGAACCGAGCTAGCTTTGGTACCAGTTCAGTTTACTGTTAAGGTGAACACCCAGGTACTTAAAGGTGTCCACCACCTCAATGTCTGCTCCCTGGATGTTTACTGGTGAGTGAGGAGGAGGAGTGTTTCTCTGGAAGTCAATCACCATTTCCTTTGTTTTACAGGTGTTCAAGCGAAGGTGGTTACGCTCACACCAGTCCACAAAGTCCATGATGACTGACCTGTACTCCTGGTCGTCCCCCTCAGACACACAGCCGACGATGGCCGAGTCATCAGAGAACTTCTGGAGGTGACAACTGCTGGTTTTGTAGGTGAAGTCCGAGGTGTAGAAGGTGAAGAGAAAGGGTGAGAGCACTGCACCCTGTGGAGCTCCGGTGCTGCACACAACCACCTCAGACGTACAGTTGTGCAGCCTCACGTACTGTGGCCTGTTGGTGAGGTAGTTGATGATCCATGAGGTCAGATGTTCGTCCACTCCTGCACCCCTCATCTTCTGCTGCAGTAGGCACGGCTGGATGGTGTTGAAGGCACTGGAGAAGTCGAAGAACATGATCCTCACAGTGCTTTTTTGCATCTCAAGGTGATTCAGAGCTGCAGGTAGATGAGGGCGTTCTCCACCTCCATGTTTGGTTTATATGCAAATTGAAGTGGGTCTATTTCTGGGTTCACCACTGAACGCAGATGGGTGAGGATGATTCTCTCCATAGTCTTCATCAGGTGGGAGGTCAAGGCGACAGGTCTGTAGTGGTCTGGTTCCCTGGGATGTGATGTTTTGGGGACTGGAACCACACAGGAGGTCTTCCACAGGATGGGGACCTGCTCCAGTCGAAGGCTCAGGTTGAACATGTAGCTCTCCTTTGGGACTGAAAAGGAGTCCAGCAGCAGCTCCTTCAGCTCCATTTAGTCCCTGATCTGCTTCTGCAGTGGAACCCTTTAACTCCTGCTCACATCTGCTCAGACGGTCATTCGTCCATTCAGCAGCTACAGCAGGTGACTCGCAGGGAACCGATGCATGAAAGCACCAGAAACAGCAGTCTGAACTAACGAGTCACAAGCTAAAATATTTGGCTCAGACAGACAGAAGGTAGCCAAGAGAAAACTGAAGCTTTTTCATGGTTTTCTTTCTTAACAGTTTTTTATTGATCTTTTTTAAATAGTTTATTTGATCTGAACCTTTCTGGTTCTTCACACCACAGTCACACCCTGCAGTGTCAGAACACGTTACTGTGTTCTAGTGAAAAAGAGCCGGGTCAGCTACCAGGTGTTGTGTAAAATAAATGATGTCTGAAAAATGATTTCCATTAGTGTGATTAAAACTCATCAGAGATGTTCAAACAAAAGTTATTATTTTATTAGATTTCTTCCACAGAGGGAATTTTCATCAAAAACAGTTGAAAGGAACTCACGTTCATTTCAGAAATGCACACATCTAAACTTAAGTGAAACAAAAGTGGTGCCATAAAACCAACAGTGAAACCTTTCTGAACGGATCAACTTTGTTTTGACAAAGAGGAAATAAAAGGTTGTGTGGAGAGGAAGCAGCGCTGCTGGTGGAGTGAGCTCCATCAGTGGAGGAGGAGCTCTTTTAATCTGGAAAACATCTGATCAGACTTCAGAGTAGATCTGTAACGCTGCTCTAAACGCGCCTCATGATGACTCACCTTAAGGATGTTTTCTCCCACAGGCCCATCCTCCTCTCTGGGCATCCCAGTGGGGAGTCAGGGATGCTGATGTTGTGTTTGGTCGTCCATCTCTCATAGCGCTCCTCTTTCTGTCAGAGCCTCCTTTGCTTCACGCCTTTTCTCCCAGTAGGCGTCCAGCGCATTCTTGATGTTCTGCCTCTGTTTGTCACGGCTGACATCTGTCGCCTCTGCCTCTCTCTGACCTCGGGTCTCCTGATAGAAGATGTAAAAGTTTGCTGTAGGAGTAAAGACACGAGCAGGAGAGAAGATCAGCATGTTCTGTGGTGATGAAGAGGTGTTTTCTGGATTCTTACGTAGGTGAAGCTGGTCACGCTGCTCCTTCTCTCTCATGTAGGCTTTGCTGCTCTTTTGACTGTAGCGGTCGTAGATGACACCATCCAGCCACTTCAGGAACCTTCTACAAGAGCTTTTCACAGCTTCTCCCACCGTTTCTGAGATGAGGGCCAGATCTTGAAACTCCTCTAGCTTATTTGTTAGGATTTTCTTTCCAGCTGCGTTTAGCTGAATCTTCTGAAAGCTCAACACGTGCTTCATTCTCTGCCTTTTCTTAACCTCAGTTTCATCTTCCTTCTCCTCGTCTTCCTGCATCAAGAAAGTGGACTCCTACATCTGAGACATGACCTTTTGGAGAATGGATGGTGCTGATGGTGATGGTGTCGGGTCCAGGATGAACCTTAATAATCCGACGAGTGGGAAGGTCTTTCGTGTCCTATGAAATATTAATAATAACAAGAAAATGTGTTTAGAACATTCTCAGGAAGAATCTGAAGAAAAGAAAAACACCCAGAGTGATTTGTGACTCTGAACTATTTCCCTGAACATTTGAACATATTGGGGTTATGTCTAACATGTCACACTGATGTTAGACTGTTCCTAAAAATGGTTGACTACACACTGGCAAAAGACCCCAAATTTAATGAAATCAACAAACCCATCCCAGCAAATGCAAAATACGCCTTTCACAACATACAAAAGGAAATGATTGAAACACTGGCAAAAAGGGTCTTAAAAAAGATCCAAGATAATTATGACAAAGCAGATTATGCTGGGTTTTGCATTAAAAGTGATGGAACTAGGGACAGATGCAATGTGGAGAATCTGTCAGTCACAGCAGACGACTGATGCTGTAAAGCCATAAAGAAATAAAAACAACAAAAATTCACAAAAAAGAAATAAAAAAAGATATAAATAAAGAAATTAACTAGAAAAAAATAAAGGATAGACAAATAGGATAAATAAAAAAATAGACAGACAGACAGACAGACAGACAGACAGGGTAAATGCAGAGGGTAGTGTCAGGAATGGATCAAAGGAAAATATAGATATATGGATAGAAGAACTGTAATGATGATATCATAGTTTTCTACCGTAAATCCTCTAATACAGGCCCGGGCCTTTATTTACTCAAGCACATCCTGGTTCAGGCCTTTATTGGAAGGAGGCCAGAATTAGAGGCAGGCCTATATTTCAATTTGAGCAAAATAAACTACCAGTAGAATGAATAAAAACAAGATTTTGTCTATTTGAGCGGTGACTGAAGTCTCACGTGCAAATCAAAAGTGATGATTGGTGGGTTTCACTCACGTGACCCTGCCCTGGCGCTGAACTCAAACAGTGGACAGGAAGTGTTTTGCTCTACTATAAAACACAGCGTGACGGATGAAAGTGAGTGTTCTAAACGAGCTGGCACAGACACGATATCTTCCTTTAGGTTATGACTCATTTAATTTTAAAAGTTGGACTTTTAATACACGCTGGAGGATTTACCCAACGCTGAAGCAATCGACACAACAAACTATCTCGTGTGGCAAATCTCATATTACACTGCAAACCAAAAGCCTTTTATGAGTCTGAAAGCCTATTTTATTTCAGGTTGGTTAACAGTTTAGAGATCCGGAGAAGCTTTAAATGACCGTTGTCTTGTTTATGCTCGTGACATGTGCTATTTTAGTTATGTAATTAACTCGTAATGATAGCTAATGCTAACGTGAGTACGTGCTAGGATCTACTTATAACTAACATTTTCAGCCTTTCCACATTTCTGGTACATTTGTTTGATTTTTTTAAGGTATTAATGCCATGCTACAACACTGAGCTAACTGCTAAAAACATTAGCACTCTAAAAGCTATTTGAGGTCTGCAAATAGCTTTTAGAGTGCTAATGTTTTAGCAGTTAGCTTAGTGTTGTAACGTGGCAGGTGAACAGCTTGCCATTTGCGGTGAGGACACGTGAAAACAGTATCAAACTATTTACCTGCCACGCTACAACACTGAGCTAACTGATAAAACATTAGCACTCTAAAAGCTATTTGCGGTGAGGACACGTGAAAACAGTTTCAAACTATTTACCTGCCACGTTACAACACTGAGCTAACTGCTTAAACATTAGCACTCTAAAAGCTATTTGTGGTGAGGACACATGAAAACAGTATCAAACTGTTTACCTGTTGTTTATGTAGCTGCGTTTCTAAATAAATGTTCAATAAAACGCCATAAAAGCCGGAGATTATGATCCACTAGACCGCTGATACCGTAAAACCTGGTATATGTGCGCCTCGAAAAATCGAGTGAGGGCTCACTTTACCGTCGATCTCCAAAAAAAAAAAAAAAAAAAAAAACACACACACCACACGCTGTTTCTAATAGTAGCCCCGGCCACTATTAGAGACCGGCCTGTATTTACCCCCGCTGACAGCGAGACCGGCTAATATAGGAGACCCGGCCGGTAATGGAATACAGGCCAATATTAGAGGATTTACGGTATGCATTTTAGGGATTTGGGAGGATGTGACACCCGAAATATTCTTAGCACGCCCAGACCCGCCCCCCCGATATTCTACCTGCACTACTTTGCAGGGCTGGCTAAATCCGGCCCTGTCCCAAACTCTGTGTCTGGAGATGTTTGAGTTCAGCTTTAAAGAGCCGGGTTCAGCTTTTATTTTTGCCTCCAAGAAGCCTCAAGAGTCCTGAAGTCTTGCAGACATTTAGCAAACAAACGTTAAACAGATCTTCCGGCTCCAGAGGAAACCAAGTGACTGAGAAACCAGAATCAGCTGTGAACCAAACTTTTGTTGCTGCAACAGGATTTGATTCATTTCCAGTTCAGTTCAATTCAAAAACGATAAAAGGATAAAAATCCTTGAAAGCTCTGAGAGCAACATTTTTAATTCAGCCAGACTTGAACTTTTGTCTTTTGTCACATGATCATAAAATAAAACAATCCTTATTTATTTCAGAAACGGTTTTTATTTGGTTTTAGTTTCATAAAAGCTCCAAATACTCAGAGAAGTCAGTTTCAGCATTTATTTGAATGAGCACCTTTTTAAAGAGGCAAGTCAATAAATGAGCTTGGCTAACAGCTAAAGAGAACATAAAGGTCTAGAGCAGGGGTCGGGAACATGCGGCTCTGGAGCCGCATGCGGCTCTTTGAGCGACTCCTAGTGGCTCCCTGGAGCTTTTTCACAAATGTATGAAAATGGATGGGGGCAGGGTCCGAAATTAACGGTCGCCACTCGCTAAATGCAAGTAAATTGCTCCACTTGGCGAGTAAAATTTGGAGCGCCACCCGCCACATGGCGAGTACATTTTTACACCAAATTAGTTATGTTTATCAGTCCTCTTCGATGGATTTCTGTGACGCTCCTCTCCCGCCTGCATGCGACACAGGCGAACGCAAAACGTGAGCGCCGCACCCTACGTCATTTCCGCCTATCCCATTCACTGTTTATCAAGGTAGCGGTTAGCTTCGTGTTAAAACTAGCGGCGAAATGTGGAAGTTTTTAACTAGAGTCAGCCAGCCTTCAAAACGAAAACTCGTGGAACTGGAAGAAAAACCACCAGGACCAGTGGCAACCAGAAGATTTAATGAAACGTGGCGAACTGTGGCTACATTATGAACCAGAATATGCGCAAATGAGCTGCACTGTTTGCTGCCAGCACGCTAGGGAGAAGAACCGTAACAATTCATTTGTCATAGGACTGACTGGAGATCCAATATAAGTCCTGACATACTTTCAGATATGTTGCGTTTTGTGTGTGTGAGTTCTTCAATAACGACACTTTATATCTTGAGGAGACGGCGCTCTTTTAATCTGTTAGCTTAAACAGATATATGCACGCCGGTTGCCCCCGGAACTCTCGTTTCCGTGTGCCCACAAACACTTCCAGGTCACTCATAACTCACCTCACTTAAAGGAGCAGGAGGCAGGATTTGTCCAAAAACAAGAAATAAATAGGATACATGTTAATTCTTGTGAAGCTAATGGGTGATGAAGCATTTTCAAATACAAAGAATGATGAAATCCATTTATCATTCCATTTTGTTAACTAGGCTGTGTGCTGCAAAATGCGCTGCAGTTCGGACACGAATTTCCCGCGCTGTTTTACGGATGTGACACTTCAAGCGCGTTCTTGACAAGCTTCAAAACCGGAAGAAGAAGAGGAAAAAGCTGGCTAGGTGGCGGTAATGCGTTGTTTGCTAGCCGCGTTAAAACCTCAGAAGAAGAGGACGAACTCTGGAAATGGATTCTACAACCAGCAAAAGACCAAGCGCAACTCAAAGCCCACTAAAGAGTGGCACAAAGAAGAAGGTTTTATCAGCGGCATCTCAAGAGTCAAAAAGAAAGTATGAGAAAAGCCGGACAGGGACCCGAATATGTATTGGATACGCTATTGAAGAATGGAGACTGCTTCAACTTGATCTGGGACTGAAAAAGGATGCGGACATGGCTCATTTTCTAGTGACCAGGTAAGGGATAATCGGTAAACATATCAGAGCGGGGTCTCCGCAATTTAAACTAAGAAAATATCCGAACTGAGTCGGAAAAGGGTAGAATGCTTTCTCCAGGTCAGGGACGAGGTCCTGCCCCAAGTGGAGGAGTTTAAGTATCTCGGGGTCTTGTTCACGAGTGAGGGAAGGGTGGAGCGTGAGATCGACAGGCGGATTGGTGCTGCATCTCCAGTGATGGGGGTGTTGTACCGGTCTGTCGTGGTGAAGAGAGAGCTGAGTCGAAAGGCGAAGCTCTCAATTTACCGGTCGATCTACGTTCCTACCCTCACCTATGGTCACGAGCTTTGGGTAGTGACCGAAAGAACGAGATCGCGGATACAAGCGGCCGAAATGAGTTTTCTTCGCAGGGTGGCTCTCCCTTAGAGATAGGGTGAGGAGCTCGGTCATACGGGAGGGGCTCGGAGTAGACCCGCTGCTCCTCCACATCGAAAAGGAGCCAGTTGAGGTGGCTCGGGCATCTGATTAGGATGCCTCCTGGACGCCTCCCTGGTGAGGTTTTCCGGGCACGTCCAACCGGGAGGAGACCCAAAGGAAGACCCAGGACACGCTGGAGAGATTATGTCTCTCGGCTGGCCTGGGAACGCCTTGGGATTCCCCCGGAGGAGCTGGCCCAAGTGGCTGGGGAGAGGGAGGTCTGGGCTTCCCTCCTTAAGCTGCTGCCCCCGCGACCCGACTCCGGATAAGCGGGAGAAAATGGATGGATAAATAGAAAATAAAATCAATGGATTTAGATAATACAAGGTTAGGTAATCTAACAAATCTTTGTGCAGATGAACAAAAAACAAGAAGCTAACGGTGCTTAGCATATAGCTTCCTGATCCATTTGAAATGGCTAAATGCAACTAAGGAGTAATCGGATCACTTCTGCGTTTTGTGGACGAGACACCACTTGTCTTTTGAGATAAATGGATGCTCCGTTTATTCTGACGAGAAACGTAAACAGAGCTTGATTTGATGATATGATCTCACCGATGAGTCGGAGATAGCTATAGTGCGGTAGCCGGAGAGAGCTAGCGTGCGGTAGCATTTCAGCTGTGATCATGCTTCAGTTTCTGTGTACCACTGAAGAGAACAGACATTTTCCAAACCGAAGATGAATCATTAGAAATATGTCATATTTGACCTACAGTCCAACCTCTAAGCAGGACTGTTACTTACTTCGTCGCTAGACATGGTGCCTTGTTTTGATAATATCGAGCCGCGCTCTGGCCGTACATCNGAGAATGCCTTCCTTAACACGTCATAAGGGGGAGCCACGCCTCCTCAAACCTGCATGTGTCTGAGGCCTTCTGGGGAAACCAACCAATCAGCATGTCCTGGCCGAGTGGGAGGGGTCAACAGCTCTTTTCACTGAAGGCCTGAGTAAGGGGGTTTAGAATGGCCTGTATCAGGGCTCCTGGGACAGATGAAAGCCAAAAACGATTTTCTTATGCTTTTTGGAGGCTCGAACCATTGACGGCTCTCAGTCGTGAGGCGGGATCTACGGTTGTCTTTCAAAATGTCAGCACGCAATTGGATAGCGCTAGGACCAATCAGAGTAACGAACAACGTGACGTAATCACAGCGACAGAAAAGCGGGACACATTAATGGCATCTAACATCAATGATTTCTGTTGTTTTTGTATGAAAAACATGTGAATATCAGGTGTACTGGGACATTGCACTACTTAGTTTGATAAAAATAAGAAGCCGCTAAGTATAGCCGACAGACTTACGCACGTTGGAGTCTAAATAATCCAATGTTGATGACAAAGCCGTTTCAAACGAACGTGTTTCCTGCGCCGCCGCCATGTTGCTTGGGTTCGTGGTCGCAGCGCTGACGTCATCGGCTACTCCCGCTCTGTGATTGGCCCACAATATAGAGCGCTGTGATTGGCCCAATCAAAACTATAGCGAGCTGTGATTGGACAGCCACAGGCTTCCAATGAAGCGTGCCTAGACCAAACTCTGCAAAGCAAGAATTTGGTCTAGTTCACTAGGCTATTCTAGGACACCTTTAAATGTTAAAATGGCACCTAAACCTTTACTGTTTTTCCTCCTAGTACAATTGTTATTGATATTTTACAATGTTACTAGTAAAAATACCATTCTGACTAGTAAAGATAGCATTCTTACCAGCAAGAATTTCATTTTCACCATCAAGAATGCTATTTTGACTAGGAAGAATCTATTTATAGATATATAAAATATAATTCCAGATAGTATGTGAGCATATTTTATGTTAAAATGGCCACCCAATAACATCTCACCAGATATCCTGAAAATCTTTTTAGATATCTAAAAATACATTGTTGCTAGTCATAAATGTAATTGCTGATATCTGAAAGTGTTTTTAACTAGTTCAAATATTAATTAAGGATATCCAAAATACAATTGTTACTAGTATAAATGTAGGTTATATAATAAAATTACAGACAGCAGGAATAGAGTTTTAATTTGACCTATCTGAAATAAGAGTTTTTACTAGTAATAACTGAATTAGAGCTATCTGAAAAGAGAGTTTATCCTAGGAAGAATTCAGTTTCTCCTATCCACAATGTACATTCTTACTAGGAAGAATGTAATTGTGGATAGGAGGCGCTATAAACCCAATACACATGAATGGGAAATGTGACATTTGTCCTAGGAGGAATTACATTTCAGATATATGAAATGTTCATTGTGGATAGTAAGAATGTTATTATGGATATCTGGAATGTTAAAGGAGCAGGAGGCAGGATTTGTCCAAAAACAAGAAATAAATAGGATACATGTTAATTCTTGTGAAGCTAATGGGTGATGAAGCATTTTAAACTACAAAGACTGATGAAATCCATTTATCATTCCATTTTGTTAACTAGGCTGTGTGCTGCAAAATGCGCTGCAGTTCGGACACGAATTTCTCGCGCTGTTTTACGGATGTGACACTTCAAGCGCGTTCTCGACAAGCTTCAAAACCGGAAGAAGAAGAGGAAAAAGCTGGCTAGGTGGCGGTAATGCGTTGTTTGCTAGCCGCGTTAAAACCTCAGAAGAAGAGGACGAACTCTGGAAATGGATTCTACAACCAGCAAAAGACCAAGCGCAACTCAAAGCCCACTAAAGAGTGGCACAAAGAAGAAGGTTTTATCAGCGGCATCTCAAGAGTCAAAAAGAAAGTATGAGAAAAGCCGGATAGGGACCCGAATATGTATTGGATACGCTATTGAAGAATGGAGACTGCTTCAACTTGATCTGGGACTGAAAAAGGATGCGGACATGGCTCATTTTCTAGTGACCAGGTAAGGGATAATCGGTAAACATATCAGAGCGGGGTCTCCGCAATTTAAACTAAGAAAATAAAATCAATGGATTTAGATAATACAAGGTTAGGTAATCTAACAAATCTTTGTGCAGATGAACAAAAAACAAGAAGCTAACGGTGCTTAGCATATAGCTTCCTGATCCATTTGAAATGGCTAAATGCAACTAAGGAGTAATCGGATCACTTCTGCGTTTTGTGGACGAGACACCACTTGTCTTTTGAGATAAATGGATGCTCCGTTTATTCTGACGAGAAACGTAAACAGAGCTTGATTTGATGATATGATCTCACCGATGAGTGGGAGATAGCTATAGTGCGGTAGCCGGAGAGAGCTAGCGTGCGGTAGCATTTCAGCTGTGAACATGCTTCAGTTGCTGTGTACCACTGAAGAGAACGGACATTTTCCAAACCGAAGATGAATCATTAGAAATATGTCATATTTGACCTACAGTCCAACCTCTAAGCAGGACTGTTACTTACTTCGTCGCTAGACATGGTGCCTTGTTTTGATAATATCGAGCCGCGCTCTGGCCGTACATCTCTGTGAAACTTTTTTTTTTCATAGTGAAGAGTTCATGCGCGCTCTCGTGCCGGGCTGCAGTTACTCACAGCGCCGAGCGCGTCGCTAATGAGTTTCGTTTCATCATCCTGCCTCCTGCTCCTTTAACTTCCCATACAATATTAATCAGTGGTATTAATTTGATCGTTTCTTCTTGCGGCCCATCACAGCTCACATACCTGCATAACAGCGCTGTCTGTTTGATATCGATCACATCACACGACTCATCACAGGTAGTTGAGTACGCTGGAGCTGAATTAATGTCTTTGATTTGCTGATTGGTGGCCTGTCGTTTTAATGGTCCTTGTCTTTGTGGAGAGAGGAATGTCTTTAATACCAGCCCGTATCAAGGGGCCTGGTATCCCATAATCCCAGAGTACCCCCCACAGGACCCCCCGAGGGACACGTTCGAACACCTTCTCCAAATCCACAAAACACATGTAGATTGGTTGGGTGAATTCCCACGCACCCTCCAGGACCCTTCCAAGGGTATAGAGCTGGTCCAGTGTTCCACGGCCAGGACGAAAACCACATTGCTCATCCTGGATGTGAGGTTCGACTATCTGACGGACCCTCCTCTCCAGAACCCCTGAATAGACCTTACCAGGGAGGCTCAGGAGTGTGATTGCCCTGAAGTTGGAACACACCCTGCGGTCCCCCTTTTTAAATAGGGGGACCACCACCCCGGTCTGCCAGTCCAGTGGAACTGCCCCCGATGTCCACGCGATATTGCAGAGCCGCATCAACCAACACAGCCCCACAACATCCAGAGCCTTAAGGAAATCCGGGCGGATCTCATCCACCCCCGGAGCCTTTCCACTGAGGAGTTTTTTGACCACCTCAGTGACCTCGGCTCCAGAGATTGGAGAGCCCAACCCAAAGTCCCCAGACTCTGCTTCCACCCTGGAAGACGTGCCGGTGGGATTGAGGAGGTATCCTGGTGCCAAGAGCACATATGGACACCTTTATGCTTGAACATGGTGTTTGTTATGGACAATCCATGATGAGCACAGAAGTCCAATAACAGAACACCACTCGGATTCAGATCAGGGGGGCCGTTCCTCCCAACCACACCTCTCCAGGTCTTACTGTCGTTGCCCACGTGAGCATTGAAGTCCCCCAGCAGAACGAGGGAGTCACCCGAAGGAGCGCTTTCCAGTACCCCCTCCAGGGACTCCAAAAAGGGTGGGTAGTCTGAGCTGCAGCTTGGTGCATAAGCACAAACCACAGTCAGGACCCGTCCCCCCACGCGGAGGGAGGCTACCCTCTCGTTCACCGGGGTAAACCCCAACGTACAGGCACCAAGATGGGGGGCAATAAGTATGCCCACCCCTGCTCGGCACCTCTCAGTGGGAGCAACTCCAGAGTGGTAGAGAGTCCAACCCCTCTCGAGGAAACTGGTTCCAGAGCCAGAGCCATGCGTTGAGGTGAATCCAACTATATCTAGTCGGAACCTCTCAACCTCACATACCAACTCCGACTCTTTCCCCACCAGAGAGGTGACATTCCACGTGCCTAGAGCCAGCTTCTGTAGCCGAGGATCAGACCGCCAAGGTCCCTGCCTTTGGCTACCACCCTTTCCATTCCTAGATTCCTGGACCATGATGTTTAATAATGTGGACTCAAGCACCCATCTTAACTCATTCACTGCCAGCCGTTTTCTGATCAGAAAGCCCCTGACTGCCAGCATTTTTGAGCGATTTTACTGTTTTTTGAAGAGTCACAGAACATTGTGCTCTATGATCATGTAAACGCCAAAACTACCAAAAGAAAGAGTAGACTCACTTCTTACATCAGGAAGAATCACTGTATTTCTAGCGTTATCCGTTCTTTCACAGTCTGTTGTCGAAGCGTGAGCTGCAGAAGCATTTCCGGTTCGCGCATCGCTTTTTTTCACAGCAGCGTCCCAAAACGATCTCCTAATTCATTGATTTTCTGCTTCCTGATCACATGATGTGTGACATACACGGATGAAGATCAGCTTTAGACACGTGATGTTTGTTCTCACAGTGCCCACCTTGTAAAAAATGCAATTGACGATTAAAGTCGTCAATGGTAGTGAGCGGTTGGATTTAAAATAATGACTTTTGTCATCAATGGCAGTGAATGAGTTAAATATCCAGAATATCTACCTCCATTGGTTTTTCTTGCTCTAAACACAGTGTAGCAATGGTTTTTTACCTTAAATTACTGACTGTTTTGGCGACTCACTGCCGCCATCTTCAGAGCTACGCCGGCTTGCTGTTTATCTGCGGCAGTAGGGGACGATGTTGCCCCCTACTGCCTGCGCCTTCCTGGTCAATCACCAAGTCCCATGAATGATCCAGCGTGTAAACTCCTTCATCCCTATTCATGGTCCAGGGTCCATGTCTCCTTATCTCAATCGCTTCTTTAATCCATCTTCTGTACTTTTGTTGTTCTGTTGTTATGATCTGTGTGCTATCCCAGTCCATTATATGATTTTCTCTTGCGACATCGTCCCCTACTGCCGCAGATAAACAGTGGAAGTGACGCCGTCAAGCCGGTGTGGCTCTGAAGATGGAGGCAGTGAGTTGCCAAAACCGTCAGTAATTTAAGGTAAAAAAACCATTGCTACACTGTGTTTAGAAAGCAAGAAAAACCAATGGAGTTAGATATTCTGGATATTTTTCATGGGTGCTTGAGTCCACATTATTAAACATCACGGTCTAGGAATCTTTTTAATCTTAACATAACCCTGTTCTCCCAATGTGTCAGACAAAACCATTATACGGCAATTTTTTTATTGCTGAAGACAAATACAACTTTAATGGGACAATATAATTTTACATACACACACACACACACACACACCTACACGCACACATACATCCCCACACACACACCGCCTATTTAAGTGTCCCTGTCTTCAAGTGCAAGTTCAATCCTTGAACATCTGTTGGGGTCCCCAGTGCAGAGACATGCAGCGCCACACTTGACATTGGCTCTTGCACAGCAGCAACCTCGGGAGCACATGCTCTTTTTGCAACGGCGGTATTTGCTGTGATTGAGTTCTGAAGGTTTTGCCTCTTTCAGCATCATTGTTGACACCAATTTGCCTTTGACAAGTTGTACAATACAAATAAATAAATTTTTACATTTGATAACTTACTTGCTATTGAATGCAGAAACAACTTTTGGACGCACTGTGAAGATACAATTGAAATTCTAACAGTTATTCTGACTGTTAGGGGTTCTAGAGAGTTTCCTTTAGTTGGCCATGAACATGCCTGAACTAAATGCATCACAAGAGAGCACACAAACAACAACAAATAGAAATAAACTGGCTGTTTTAACATTAAGTGGAAATGTAAGTTAAATGTATGCAGCAAATTATTCCACCTGCACCTAGTTTATTAACCTCTTACCCACTTGAGAGTTCTGATGGTCCGAGTCTTTTGGTCGCCAATTGGTATTTAAAGGCTCACAGATCCAATGATTTTGGTTGAATTTTTATCATTTTTTCTGTGGAATGAGTGTACAGGTTGTAGAAAAACATGGCATATGGCTGATGCCATAACTTTATGGAATAGTTGATTGCCAGTGAAGTGAAGATGAAAATATTGGAAAAAAGTGATAAAACGTCTAATTTTTTGTATTAAATTGATGCAAAATTATGTAGAAATGTTTTTTAAGAGGTTTTTTTTTCAGTGGCTGTTGTCAGCACATGTGTTCTGTGTATCTGGAATGCATTTATTGATAGCCAACCCAACCCATTGAGAATTTGAGAGAAAAAATGTGTTTTTTACATTTTTCTGATAAAAAATACAGGGTTCATACACTAAAATGGCCACAAATTTTTTTCGCAATATTTCCAGCAGAGCAGACCCTCCAATTATTGGTCCTTAGGGTCTAAGTAACAGAAAAAACACAATTAAAAAGTATGGTAGACCAATTTATTGCTCTTTTGAGACTTTGGCTCCCTGACTATAGACTTTATTTGTACGCAGCAGGCAACGCGTAAACATCCAACAACACAATATTACAAACAACAGAGTAAGGGCTCTAACTTATTTAGGAGGACTACTGTTCTTGTAACGTTTAGTTCTACAGTACAGTGTGGGAGTCTGTATCTGCGTCCAGATGGGAGGAGCTGAACTCATGGTGTAGTGGATGGGAGGGGTCTCATCCGGCCAGCCTCTCTACTTGTCTCAGCTCAGCTGCTGCTCTGGTGTCTAGACCACTTCACTATCTGACTCAGACTGCTCTTGACTGACAGATTTCCAAACCATGACACCAAACGAAAGGATAAAACCGATTCAATAAAAGCCCGATAAAACAATGTCAGCAGTGTTTTGTTAATATGAAAGGATGAGAGTTTTCCCAGGCAAAAAGACGCTGACTCACCCTTCTATAGACAGCCTCACAAAAATCTCAGTTTGCTGTTGATAACTGTGCTTCCACCCTGGCCCTTTACAGTTGTTAATCCTTGTGCAGAGGGATTTTTTTCTGAAATCAACCATAAATCTTTGATTTTAGAAAAGGTTCAGCTGGAGAATGGCGGACCATGTCAGGTTCAACCCAAGTTGAAAATTATTCCAGTCCCTCTACAACATTCACACAACTCATCAGATTTTGTTTGTGGTTCCTTAAAGGAACGTGTTAAAAGTGTTAAAAGTTAAAAAGGAGACAGGGAAGCTGGCTTTTTCCATCAAAGCTCCACTGGACAGGAACAAATTACCAGCTGACCTGAGATCAATTACATCTTTTTGTTTATTTAGAACTTTGTTAAATGATCATTTAATGCCCGCCTGTAACTGTTTCTGATTTTCTTTTGAATCAATAGTTATGCCTTTATAATAATTCTCACTTTCACTTGAAATGTATCTGTTCTATGAGTTGTTTATTTTGGTTGTTCAGATTTGTTGTGCTGTTTGTTTATTTGTATGTTTATTTATTTTTGTGTGTTTTTCTCTCTCTTGCCCCATTGATTCTGTGTTTACATGGAAATTGTTTAGTTATCTTGGTCTTTTTATTTTCTTTGAAACTTTTATGGAGGACCCACTTGTAAACGAGATGGTTCATCTCAAGTGGCTAATCCTCCTAAAACATAAGTAAGTAAGCTGAGCTTACTTAAGTAAATAAATAAATATATATAAATAAACAATTGTTTATTAGTATGAGTGTTTTTAAAAATCTCTGCAGGAACCATCTTCAGAGAGCCTAACACTTTTATTCCAGAAGGGGGCGCCGTTGTATTCCTGAACTCTTCTCTGAATTGTTGGGACTTGTTTTCTATTTATTTCTGCAGTAATGCGTCATGGCTAGTCCACACTTACTGGCTGAATAATTACAACTTTAACATCGTTTTGGTGCAGTTAATACAAATGTCTCTGGGGAATAAAGCACAAAAGGGCACTGTTTAAAAAACATGTTTATAATTTTAAAAATGCATAACACTTTAATTCCAGTAAATCCATTTGAAGGCTCAGATATCTGGTGCTGTAACTGAGCGCATCAGAGTTTGACTTTATTTATGGAAGGCCACGAGAGCCGTCCACAAATCTCTGTTATGAACAGAAGCATTCCTCTGGCCTCCAGGGTCCAGGAGACTTCATTTGGTTTGCCTCTGTGATATATGTTTAGGGCAAAAAGTCATTTAGCTTTCAATTTATTAGCCTAAAGATTTATGTCTGCACCCCCCCCCCCCCCTGCAGCAACAATGCATAAAGTGAAATAAAATCAGGATTCTCGATTACAGCCTTGAGAATCTGAACTGATTTAGAAGAAGTTTCTCTATTATTTTATTCACAGGATGTTGATTTGTTGTCTTTCTTCTGACTAACAGGCGGGTTGGAGCTTCTTCTCGCCGCTGGGGAAGAGGAAGAGCTGTTACCAAATGACTCAGAGAAAATAAAGTGTTTGGCAGCATGTGAAGTGCTTTGGTGACTAAAGGTTTGATGCTTGGGACATTCTCTTAGCGCTTTCGTTTTCCACTATCCAGACAAAAATAATCTGACTTTCTTCATGGTGGAGGATGAGGATAACATTAAACCCAATTCAAAGCAACTAATGCAGCTCAAACTAAAAAAAATCTTTTGGTTTACTTTCTGATGCTGATGAAGTTTCTCCAGTTCCTTCTGTGTGAGTAGACGTGTTTATTTATATTGTTGTGATCACATCCTGGCTCCCAGTAAGAAGTTTAGTCAGGTGTAGTGTGATGGTGTGGAGGAGGTGCAAGGAGCCAGTCTGCTGACAGGTCTGATGTACCAACAGAGCTGCTCCCACTTCATCAGCAATCTAAATAACAGATGGGCTAAAGGATGAAGTATGGGAATGTAGAAGCAGGACAACACAATCATTTGTTTACAAGGTTACGGTTTGCTGTCATAGAGAAGCTCTAAAGTTGTGATAAAAGATGCATCTTTAGGGCTAAATGAGGAGATCTAAAGGCTTTTTAAACCTAATTCCTCAGAAATGTTTTTCCTTCTTGGGTCAAAAAAGCATTTAGTTCATCTTGTGTCAGGGATATCATTAGTAAAGGTTAGAGTTCAAATAAATAAATACATACATACATCCAAGGAATGAAAGAAGAGAAAAACAAAATTTGAACTGCTTTAAAAGACAGGTTGCAACCCTAACCCCAATGTTTAAAGTGACTATGTCATGCAAATTCCACTTTTTGTAGTTTGTCATGTTATATTGTTATTTCCTTGGGAAAAACGCCCCCAAAGTGGTTTTTGGCTTCATGCATGCATTTTTCTGTCTCAGTTGTTTCTTCCCCTCAGCTCTGCTAAGCTACTGCGAAAGCCTGGATGGGGCAGGGTTGTGTCATCATGCTCCACTCCTCCACATCCAGGTTGTCTCAAATCTGGATCCCTCCTGTAAACACTAACCTCCAGTCTCTCCGTGTAGCTAACGGGCTACAGTTGTAAAGAAGTGATTTCTTTCTTATCTTGTCTGCACTTTAAATGATGCCTAGAACCCAAAAATGTATTTTTGACTGCGAGAGAGCCAGGATCACTGTCCAGCCTTCCTGAAGAAGAGTTTAATCGGCAGAAATGCTTGGATTTTATCTCTTAAAAACTGAGCCAGAATGTGACCATGATTTCAAAGAATGCTTGTTAAACCACTCCAGCACCGGAGTGGGTTTTCAGATTGAGACTTCTTCAAACTGGCGCCATTCCAAAATTAAAACCACCCAATGGATAGGCCAGAGTGTAGAGTACAACCAACACATCAGCTAGTTTGGGGGATAAGCATCAGGAACGGACTGGGACAATAATTCATCCCACCCATCTGAGCAGTGTGTGTGTGTGTGTGTGTGTGTGTGCGTGTGTGTGTGTGTGTGTGTGTGTGTGTGTGTGTGTGTGTGTGTGTGTGTGTGTGTGTGTGTGTGTTTGCAACTCGACCCTCCAACAGAGAATTCTCCAGGAAGGGGGCACTCAGCAATCGTAGAGTAGGGCATGTTGGCCACAGACAAATGTCCCATGTTTCTGATAGACAGTTCATGCTGACATGTTGCTAAAGCTTTACTGGTTGATCTAATAGAGTTACCTTATGAAATTGAAGGAATTGAAACGGGTGGAGGCGAGATTTCATCGAATCCAAGCATCTTATTTCAGGGTAGAAGTAATTTTGGAAAAAATGATATTTTATATTTTGGATAAAATGACATTGCATTAGTGCCAATGGTAGAATTCTGGTGCCTACCGTTGCTCTGGAAAGTGTAATATAGCATGATACAGCCCCTTGAGTTATATTCCTCAGAGTCTGAGATTATTATTATACTTTATGAACAATCACGCCTTAAAAGTGATGACTGTTTTCAAATATCAGTCAGTAGCGGGTGGAGAAAAAACAAATCTTGGTGGGGCATATTTCACTTCTTAGTCCATTTTAAGTAATAATAAAATGGACTAAGAAAATAATAAAATGAACAGTTGGAAAATGACTAGAATTCCAAACCAATCATTAATTCCCATTCTCCAACAGTGAGTGCGTGTGTGAATGAAGAAGTGAGAAAGCAAGGGGGAAGGAGATCCAGCACTTTCTAGCATGCTAGCTAGCTTTCTTCTGTAGCTGGGGCACTATAAGGAGCCTAAGTCATGCCCATCTTCTTCTGGTCCATGTGTACCCTACTGCTCAAAAAATATAATGGGAGTCTATGTTATGATAAAAGTTATTTTCTGATCCTGTTTGATATGTACCATGGATTTAACATATGATAGCCATGAATTTTAAAGACTCCTTTTGATGCCAAAGAAGAGCTTACTTTTGACAAGTGGCAAAAGTTATTTTAGGTTTTGTGTGATGAGACGTAGTGGACTCCAACTGCTCATCTCACCAAATTTACGTCATCAAACCAGACGAGGAGATGAAAATGGCTGTGAGATTAGCAAGGAAGGACGACAGAAGGAGCATTAAATGTGGAGAAAACCACTCTAAATCTGGCCATGTGGTAAGTAGCAGCTACGCTGGGGGACAAGAGATTCTGCTGTGACGTCATATATGCAATGTCTGATTCACTTTTATTTACAAGCTAATAATCTCAGATTATGTTACACACAAAATTATCTATCATATATGTGTGATTCAGGGCGTAAGACAAAGCAGACCGGATAAGAACTTTTATTGCCCTATTCACTTCCATTCTCTTTTTTCTTTTTTTCGTTCAAGGGACCCATGAACCAACCAGAAGGGGTGGAGACTTAGGCCCTATTGGCCAGCACTCCAAAAACAATCAATTCAGTAATGCTGATTGGCCAGATATTCTCCAGTTCTCTCTAGCAACCAAACATGATAGGGTGTTTAGACGCAGCTCCGGGGCACTTTGTCCAGCGCCCCAGAGCTGCGTCTGTTGGAGGAAAATCAGTTTTATGATATGCAAATAATTCAGATTGCACTTAGGCACACGAAATTAAGCAAACCTGACTGATACAGATGCTGCAGGAAAACAATAAGACTTGCTACTCAGAAACATGGTAGGGTGCTGGTGTTGCACAAAGCATTAAACGATTGTTCACCAGAACCACCACTGTTTGTTTAAATATCATGATTTTTTTTAACTGATGTTTACACAGAGAACATAAAATCAAGCTTTTAATGAAACTCTTTGGTCTCCTTAGGCTACTCTAGCTGCCACCTACAATCACACAACTTCCATATTAATGAAGCAGACTGAGCATCCTCACAAAAATAAAGACTACTAATGTACAGTCAGCTGAGATGAGAATGGGGGGGGGGGGTGAATTTGTCAAAGAAGAGTGTCTCTTTGGTTTATTTCTGTCGACTGAGGGGAAGAACAAGCAGAGCTGAAGGTCTTCCGTTCCAAAAACAACAAAGCTTGAGAGGTAGGCCTATTGTGTCCTGACAGATTGGTCCCACTGTAGGGGTGGGGGGGCTGCCTCCTAACGACACATTGGGAGGAGAGGAGGTGAACAGGAATCAGGGGGAGATGGAAACACAGCTGCGTTCAGAGGAGAGGTTTTCTGACAACATTTATTATTTAACAGTAAGTTTGAGCTAAACGTGTGCTGAAGGTAGAAGTCACCACATGACCGGAGGGGGGGCATCTATCTGAGCAGCCTCTGTGATCCTTCTCCTTCCTCCATTTGTTGTTTTTGGCTCTGGATAGAAGACCTCCTTCTCCTCCTCCTCCTCTGCCCTGATCACTCCCCAGGTACTCCACCCCCCTCCACCACACCTCTGCCCATCATCCCCCTCTACATTTATTCATCCTCTAGTGCAGTTGAAGCACTCTGTTTGACCTTTCCTTCCTCCCTGACTCATTATTAACAAGCGCTGTGGTGGGATTCGTCCCCGCACGTGCGGTCAGAGCCAAGAACCAAACCCGGACCGGCGTCATTCTGCTGGTTGCTTACATAAAGTCCTCTGTATCTGTGCTCTGGCTCTGCCAGGAGGTTTTCAGGCTTTAGGCCACGGATAAAAATAAAGACACTAATACTGTGTTTTCAGCTTTTCTGTTATTGTTTTATAGTCAGACCGTGGCAGATAATTCCTGCCAAACATGATCAAGTGAGTTATTCTGAGTGTCGATAAAATAAGAAGTAGTTCTTGAGAAGCTGTTAGAGACAATTTTCTCCTGAAATGCCATCATTTTTGTTACCCGGTGCACCTTGAAAGCACTTCAGAATGTGGGTGTGCTCGGTTAGAAATGTGCTGTCCATTCCTTGGATTCCTGGAAGAACAGCGTCTGGAAACAGCTCCAAGAGTTTCCTCAGAAAGTTTCACACGTTAGATTGACACATTTTCTGTATTAAATGGTTTTATGATCGTTTGGAGGATTTATATAAATATATATATATATATATATATATATATATATATATATATATATATATAAATATATATATATATATAAATGAGTAGAAATGGTTGGCATCACCATCTGTACTGACGAGTTTCCAACAGAATAAATTAAATGACAAACGTGAAGAAACCTTTGACAGGATAAACTGTGGATTTCCAACAGCTGAAGCTCTGAACCTCAAAACAGACATTGTTTTAGAATAGAGTTTTTGTTAACCTTGTGAGCTGCAACCAGAATTCCTCTGAAACAGGGTGGTGACAAATGTCACAGTTAATTACTTAAAGCCATAACTGTCTGCATGATTTTATCTTTCTGAAATGAATGAACATAATGTTCACTGGCTATAGTATGTCTGTTTCATCTCTTTGTTCAAATACTTTCTTTACAAACCCCTAGCATTTTTTGTTGGTAGCCAATAAAAAATGCAAAAGAAATTGTTTAGGAGAAAGCCTTTTCTAACATCTTAATAAAATGTCTGTGGTCAAAAACACAAAACACTTCTCTCAACCACTTCCTCAAAGCCCTCCTGTTCAGCCACTTTTTGGAAACTCTCCTGTCTTTGGCAGGGTGTGGCTCCTTTCTGAGCACTGCTGCAGCATTAAGCCACCAAGGAAAACATCAAACTGGACACAAAGAGCATTTAATAACTCTCAAACCAAGTTTCAGTGGTGACTGAGGACACGGGAGCAGCAAACTGACCACAATATGTCTTTGAATGTTGTTTTAACACTGCAGAATGAAGAAGCTGGATAATTTACACAATTGTTGTGTTCTGAACAAGTAGGCGTCAGTATACAGACAGATAGAGAGGAAAAAGAAGATGTACAGGATGGATGCATACGTGCTGCTTCCCTCTGCCTGTAAATTAAGTTCAGATTTGAAAGTGAACTTCATGGTCCTTCCACTACAAGTTGGTAGAAAGTAGCAGGCAGTGTTCTTTATCCATTTTAAAATTTAATAATGTAAGAAGGGACAGTAACAGCACAAACATTCAACTAGCAGCACTTGTCAGGAACTCCCAGTAATCAACTATACACACATATATATATGTGTATATATATATATATATATATATATATATATATATACACACACACACACACACACGTATATATGTGTATATATATATATATATATACACACACACGTATATATATAACATGATGTAAGTGGTTAATTTTAAGGAATCCTCAATAACATATAAACACCATAAGAGGTGATATTCTAGTGGTAGAGTGTCCGCCCCGGGACTGGGAGATCAGGGTTCGATTCCCGGTCGGGTCATACCAAAGACTTTGAAAAAATGGGACCCAATGCCTCCTCGCTTGACACTCAGCACTAAGGGGTTGGATTGGGGGGTTAAACCACCAAATAGTTCCCGAGCGCGGCCACAGCTGCAGCTCACCGCTCCCCACCATGGGGATGGGTCAAATGCGGAGATGTAATTTCACCAGTGTGTGATGATGACTTGGGACTTTAACTTGACTTTAAATATGATTTATCACAATTATTTAGCCTTTAATATTTGATTGATGGGAAACATAGGTACTTTGGGTATTTGGGTATTTCCCATATGCTTTCTTAAAGGTTTTTAGCAAATTAAGGCACTCACTCGTTGGATGTTTTTAGTGATGCCTTTTAGTCGAGTTTGCTTTAGTGTTATCAGAGACTTTGTAGTTACTGTTACCCGGTTAATTTTCCCGCCGTTTTATCTTGTGTTCTGTATTAATTTATCCTTTGTTGTAAATAAACTTATATTTTTAAACACCTAAACATGCGTCCTCAATGTTACACCAGGCCCCTTAGACAGCCTGTCACATAAGAAATGGGGGCTCGTCCGGGATCTTTGTTCCCTCGTTTGTCTGAGATTTCTGTTCCCATCGCCATAGGGACGCATGTTTATTAGTTAGGTGTTATTCTGTTCATTTTAACATTGTGGTTTTGTTTTGTTTTCTCAGCCGCTCCATTGTGATCTCCTTAGGTGCTTGTGGGTGTGGAGTGTGGGAGGTGACATCAGCTGGAATGGAGATGATTCTTCTGGAATGATTGACTGCGGGTGAGTGGCCCCCGCTTATAGTCTGATGCTTCTGGAGGTGTCAGTCCAACAGCTCTTCAGTGGTCCCTCTTCCTGTCGTATCCACGAGCGGGACGCACCTAATGTGGGTGTCTGCTTCACCCCACTGGATGGAGGTCAGCCTTCAGCCCTTTTCCCACGTTGTGGACTGCCTTTGTGTGGTTGGGACCTGTTGAGTCCAGAGAAGGCTTCACGTGGAAGGGGACTGAGCATCCAGACAGCGATAGCTGTCCTTTAGTGAGCAAGCGGCTGTACGGCTTTGGAGCTGGACTCTGTGTATGGGCAGTATTTTGGGGAAACAACTCAGGACGTCTGGAACTGGCCTGGTCTTCTGTCAGCCTGGCAGCACCTGGCTCCTCTCCCACTGATTGACTCCACCAGCTGTCCCAAGTTGCAATCAGCCTTGATACTGCTTATAAGCCAGCCAGCCCTCAGTTCAGAGAGCAGCAGGACAGAGAGGTGCTCTCTGTGCTGTTGTCTCCCCGGTGGCATTTTGGTTTTTGTAAATTTATGTTTTGTGTGACAGTTTGTCTCTGTTTTAAACTTTTAAACCTTTTTAGTAGAGAAATCTTGCTTTCTTAAATGTTTTTAGCAAACTAAGGCACTCACTCCTTGGATGTTTTTAGTGATGCCTTTTAGTCAAGGTCAAGGTCAACTTTATTTGTATAGCACCTTTACTGTTGCTCACGCAACCCAAAGTGCTGAACAGAACAAGGCCATGAAATAAAACATGCTCAAGTAAAACATATTAAAAATTATGGCGTTAAAAACAAAGAATATGATAAAACCACAAGCAAAAGGACGAGAGTAAACCATAAAAAACAGTTGAGAATAAAACAAGAACAATAACTACTACAATAAACCAGATAAAGAAGAATAGATACACAACTCAACTATTTTTAAAAGCCAAGTCAAATAAATAAGTTTTTAGTTTTGACTTAAAATGCTCCATGCTTTGAGAGGTCCTCAGTTCTAGGGGCAGACTGTTCCAGAGCCTAGGGCCAGCCACAGAAAACGCTCTATCCCCACGGGACTTGAGACGAGCTTTTGGGACCAACAATAGTGACTGGGAGCAGGACCTCAACTTCCTGGCAGGAGTGTGGATGGTGAGTAACTCATCAATGTAGGGTGGAGCAAGGCCAGAGAGAGATTTAAAAACAAAAAGCAAAAGTTTTAAATGGATCCTATACTGAACGGGAAGCCAGTGAAGGGAAGCAAGCACCGGTGTGATATGATATGATTAGTCGAGTTTGCTTTAGTGTTTTCAGGGACTTTGTAGTTACTGTTACCTGGTAAATTTTCCCGCCGGTTTATCTTGTGTTCTGTATTAATTTATCCTTTGTTGTAAATAAACTTTGTTATATTTTTAAACACCTAAACATGCATCCTCAATGTTACACCAGGCCCCCAAACAGCCTGGCACGTAACAAGCTGTAAACAAATAGTGCGATTTGGAGCTGGTGAACACTAAGAATACGCCTCCCAAAAAGAGGTTGAGATGAGTGTCTATGACTGACAAAAACAATAATGCTCAAGGCTCGTTTTTGAAGACGAAATATAAATTCCATTTTAGTTGGATGGGTGCTAGCCCAAACAACATTACAGTAGTTAACATATGGATACAACATTGAATAATACAACATAATAGCTACCTTTTTTTCAGATACCAAATTTTACCAAGTACACCTGTAACTTTAGCAATTTTGTACTAATGACTCTAATGTGGGGTTTCCAGGGTAATGAATCGTCTACTAAAACGCCAAGAAAATAAGGGGTGCTAACTTCCTTAATGGGGATTTTATCAATTTGGATTGTCATTGGAGATTTACGTGTACTACATTTATTAAAGAAACACACTGGTATCATCTGCAAATAAGATTTTTGAAAGCTTATCTCAAACATTATGGAGATTGTTGATGTATAGCAGAAATAACAAGGGTCCCAGAATGGAGTCTTGGGGTACCTCTTTTAATGTTAGTTCATACATTTTGACAAATCAGAATCTGACAAGTGTACCAAAAAGTCCTCAAACGTCCCTCTTTCCTTAGACACTGAAAAGATTTATTTTCTGAGTCTGTTAAGTAAATATGTTAAACATTCATTTTTTAACATTGTAATATTAATCTGTGAATATCCTGATAATAAACCATTATTAAACTCATTAAGTAGACTATTTAAGATCTGAAAGAAAGCATTATAAGAATAAACATTTATGTTGATTCACTCATTGCTGTAAAGTAGTCAAGACATTATTAAACCACTTTTGATATAACATTCATTGTAGATAAAACAGAATATGATTGTAAATAACTTGTAAAGTTAGGAAATCATTTATGAGACCAAATAAGAATCATTTAACTAAAAGGGAAAAGAGTCTCATCCAGTTTTAACAGACTCGACACCCAAGCTGATCCTCCCCTGACGTCAGCGCCTTCAGTTTTCCCTTATGAAATAAACTGTTTTTGTTTTCTCCTCACTTGGTCCTGTGTGTGATTCTGTATGTCTTGGGTTAGATCCTTACCTCAAAACATGACAGAATCATCCGGCCAACACACTAACCCTGCAGAATCCTCACCTCCCGGTCTGGCCGAGCGCATGGCACAGCACGAAACAGCCCTCCAACTCGTTATGGAACAACTGACTTTCTCTAATCAGCGCTACCAGCAACTGGACACCCTCGTACGGCAGATTCATGAGCGGCTACCAGAGCCGGGAGCTCCAGCCGCGGAACCAAGTGTTTCTCCGGAAGCGGCACATGTTCCGCCCAGAGCGGAAGCCGCTGGTCCCACGACCCCGTTGCTTTTCCGGGTCGCAGATGCTCGGCCAGTAGCGACTTTTAATGGTGAGCCTGATGAGTTTCATGGATTTCTGTTGCAGTGTGAACTGGCGTTTGAACGTTCTCCCGCTTCATTTGTTTCGAATTCCTCAAAGATCTCCTATGTGGTTGGACTTTTTAGGGGCAAAGCCTTGAGGTGGGCGGAGTCTCAAAACATGACACTCATCTCCGTGAGACCTTGGGGTTTGCAGCTGCATGTAAATAGTGGCAGAAAGGCAGTCAGGAGACTGGATTGTTTTGGTTACCGTCCAGTAACAAGGCCACGAGCAGTATGTTTCTGGTTTGGTGACCAGACAGTTAACCTGTGGCACACTGATGAAGCAGGCTGTGGACAGTGTCTTAACCCTTGCATTACATTGACTTACATTACATATCCCCCCCTTCCAAGAAATTGAGATCAGGGACAGAAGACCACAAGTCTTTGGACAAAAGTAGAGGCCATGAGGACGTAGCAGATGCAGATAACACAAGATCCAAGGCACAAAAGCTGCAGATGGAAGAGTGAGGTTATCCAAACCCCCACACAGGAGAGACGTCAGCATGAACCCAGGAGAAGCTAGGAGAAGCATGCTGGAACCATGTCGAAGCAGGAGGACAGGAACCCCAGAGTCCAATCCAGATCAATCCAGGGCAGAATGTACAGCATTTGGGTATTAGAATTCAGGCCTTAGAATCCTCCTGCTCCTTGCCAGTGAGTGCCATGCCACTCACATCAGCTGCTTTATATATGATTGTTGGGATCATCTCAAGGTTTGAGCCCACGCCTGGGGAGAATTTTGATGTCTTATCATATTTGAGGGAGATCGATTGTCATCTTGATCAGTTTCCAACTGCTTATGCTTCTGATAAGAGTTTCTTGATCAAGCTCACCTCCTCCACTGTGGTGAGTGATTTCATTGATTGCCAGCTGCCTGAGGTCAAAAGTGACCACTCCCTCCTCTGCAAAACTTTGAGGGAGGAATTCCCAGGTACAGCATGGACAGTAGGTTTAAAACTTGAAATGAAAACACGCCAGAGGTGGCGGTATAGGCTCCCGGGTGGGTAGGAGAGGGTCAATGAGAGGAAAAGAGAGAATATGACTGAATATGCAGTCGGCCTGAATCTTCAGTCTCCGGATCTGCAGCTGGGATATCCAGTGTCACGTTGATCTTGGCGAAGCTCGATGCTGTAAACAACGAGCTGGCTGCTGCTTTAGATGCCACAACTGGCGTGTCGGTAGAGATGGAGCATCACTGTGGCTGCTTGTTAGACGAGGAGGGTTGGCGTGAGCTGGGAGATGGGGTGAAGAGACAGAGTGCACATTATTAGCTGTCGCTTAACCACCAGAAACGAACCAGGTGGCGCTTCGGAGGGAATCCAGCTGCACCATTCAGGCCAAACGGGAGCAACGTGTTAGCCGGGAAGGTGATTGGAGCATCGTGACTGATCTGTCGGAATTCCTGATGCCTCCTAACCTGGATTAACCACAGATAATCGCGGCACACGGCTCGGGTAAGCCGCGGTGGAGATGGAGTGAACAACACTAGCTTAGCCACCATGGCTAGCGGACAAGCACTGGAGCGTGTTGGGAGAGAAATGGCAAGTTGCAGGGCTGAATGAGTCTTGAGTAGAAGAAAATATTGGATGCTTCTTGAAAAAGGACTTTAGCACTGATACGTTGGGACCGGATCGGGAGCTCTAGTAAGAAAAAAAGAAAAATTAGCAACTTCAGGTAAGTGACTGAGTCTGTTGGAGGCTGGTTTCCAGCTGATAGCGGGCAGGTATCTTAAAATATGCTGCTGTTGAGTGTTGGACATGATAACAACCTGACAAAATTGACGTGTTTTTTGATTTCATTGTTTGTTATTCAAACTAACAAAGTACAGCAACGGTGTAGCTAGTCTCTTCTTCTTCTTAGTTGAATTGGCAGACTGCATGCTTCCAGGGCGCACTGCTGCCCTCTGCTGTTTCTCTCAGGTTACAGTCATAGTGCAAACACATAACGCGGAGCTCGTATGTCCTTAAATAGCTACCGTATTTCAAGATGGTGGATGACCATGGAGCGTCAACCACAGTTTATGTATTTAAAAATGTAAAATTTCAATCTGAGAGGAATATTTACAATTGATGTTGGTGAGAAATATTACGTAATGAAAAAAAGGACAAGTTATAAAACGAGTGTGTCGAAACATGCACACCCCGATCCGGTCTGGTGAGACAGAATCGCTTCAGACACGGCGAGTGCCTGGAATTACAAACCATGAAAACAAGTTGCTTTGGCCAGAATTAAAACGCAGATTGATCAGATTTGGTTATAGTAGCTTTGGTTAACGTTAGCATCCGAGCGTCCTAGGCCTAAGTTACAACAAGCATTAACACATAAACAAAACAAAAATAAAATAACATACACAATCATTCACTCTCTTTTAAGACAAAGACAATCTTATGTGACAAAACACTAGCCTAGCAAGCCATCCTATATATGTGTATATATAGTCTGGCCATGAACCATTGACGGCTCTCAGTCGTGAGGCGGGATCTACGATTGTCTTTCAAAATGTCAGCACGCAATTGGATAGCGCTAGGACCAATCAGAGTAACGAACAACGTGACGTAGTCACAGCGTTGGAAAAGAGGGAGGCAGCAATGGCGTCTAACATCAATGATTTCTGTCGTTTTTGTATAAAAACATGTGAATATCAGGTGTACTGGGACATTGCACTACTTTGATAAAAATAAGAAGCTGCTAAGTATAGCCGACAGATTTATGCGCGTTGGAGTCTAAATAATCCAATGTTGATGACAAAGCCGTTTCAAACCAACGTGGTTCCTGTGTTGCCGCCATGTTGCTTGGGTTCGCGGCCGCAGCTCTGACGTCATCGGCTACTCCCGCTCTGTGATTGGCCCACAATATAGAGCGCTGTGATTGGCCCAACCAAAACTATAGCGAGCTGTGATTGGACAGCCACAGCAGTGGCTCGGGCTCCGAGGGTTCCAATGAAGCGTGCCTAGACCAAACTTTGAAAGGCAAGAATTTGGTCTAGTTCACTAGGCTAGCAAAACACAGCTTTAACAAGCATCAGACTTGGTTGGCTTGATAAACACAGCACTCTTTAAGATCAGGAGAATGGTTAGGCTCCGTTCAGTGTCAAACCCAGCAAAAAGATTTTAAAACCTGAAATTACTAATAAAGTGTTGACTTTAAATTACCTCCTGTCTGGCTCGCCATTATGTAACGTGATGTAAGTGGTTACTTTCAAGGGATCCTCAATAAAATATAAAGGTATTCAATAAGAGATGATATTCCATATAAATATGAATTATTTGTTTGTTAAAAAGCAGTGTGTTTTCTGGTTTGGAGACCAGACAGTTAACCTGTGGCTACTCACAGTGCTGCCACCTAGTGTCATAACACAACAAAAGCATAACTATTGGTGACAAAAGAGACAACGTTCTACGTTGATGGGGATAAAAAGACAATGGTCAAAATCCGCGTACTTCTACTACGGTGTGGTTTTGCGTGATGACGACATGGCCTTTGCTGCTACGCCATACTCGCCCTCGTTTCTGCCGTGTCCTCGTAAGCCAAATGTCCTGTTGGAGACATGGGAGAGAATATTCTGGAATTACTTGTTGGTGCTTGCTGTGTCAGGAGATTATGAGAGGAGAGAAAAAAAGCACTTCTCCTGCTCGGGGCCGAGGGACAACATCTGTTTTACATGCTACCAGGTCATGGTAATACTATGGAGGACGGGATTAAGGCTTTGAAAGCTGACTTAAGTCCTAAACGGAATGCTGTTGCTGAGCACCGTATTGTCAGAAAACACGCCCAAGCACAGACTGAAACAATACATGGCTATTTTAAGAGATGTAGCTGCTACATGTGAGTTTGAAGATAAGCAGGATGAAATGATCCGGGACCAACTTGTTCTACATGTATGAAGTCAGTGCATACATGAGAGACTGTTCCTGGAAGCTGATTTAACTTTGGATCATCTGTTTCTATTGTATCCAGAAATGAGTATGAATCACATTTCAAAAGTGATGCCCTGCAGGCTCCAGATGTGACTTTATTTACATACTCTCCTTCTCCTATACCTGTACTGGGATGTCTGCCTGACACTGTCACGTTTCTCTACTAAGTTGATTTTTGTGGACTCTGGCACTACCTTACTGGGCATGGATCTAATCAAAGGCGCTGGAGTTCACTTTTCAGGGACTGCTGTTAAAGGTGAACGTCCACGTTCCGCATCTGTTCCTGTGATCTGTCTGTTGTCTCAGGCTCAAGTGTCATCTCTTGATTGTGCGAACAAGTTTGTACATAAAGTTAGAGATTCTGATAACATTGCTCCAGTCAGACAGAAACTGAGACATCTGACACTGCAAGTGAGAGATGCTGTGAGCAAAGAACTTGACAGCTGGGGTAACTGCAAAAAATGAATGCTTCCCCATGTTGTTGTTCTGATTCTGAAAGCATCAGGTGATATCAAGATGTGTGTGGATCTGTGGGAACCAAACAAAGCGGTTGTTATTGACAGTTATCCACTCCTACACAATGATGAAATGCTGTCCTAGCGCAGTGATGCTACAGTTTTTTCTACTCTTGATTTAGAGTCTGCTTATTTCAGTTTGTCGTTGCATGAAGAAAGCAGAGACCAAACTGCTTTTGTCAGTCATGATGGACTGTTCAGAGTTAGCAGAGTACCGTATGGATTAGCTTCAGCACCTTCTGCTTTTCAAAAGATGCTAGCTACAGAGTTATCTGGGGTACCAAATGCTGCTCATTACCTTGATGACATCATTCTGTGGGGTAAAACTCAGTCTGAACATGATCCTGCTGTTGCTGTTTTACATAGATTAAAAGATGCAGGACTACAACTGAACAAGGACAAATGTCAGTCTAACAAGACCGGTCTGTGTTTTCTACAAACGGTCACACCATCATCAATGTACCCCTGTAGATGTTACCATGCTTCATTCTTTATGGGACTGTTTTCATAGTACTATAAGTTCATACTGAATTTTGCTGCAGTCGTCCAAACGGTACGTGCTTGTGTTTGACAAGGGGTTAAGTTTCAGTGGTCGGGTGAGGCTTAACAGTGTTTTGACACTGTTGTTGAGAGTCCAGCTTTGACTTTGTTTGGTCCAAATCTGCCAGCTACAGTTTCAACTGATTCATCTGTTAATGCCTTACCGAATCTGTTGCGATGCTGTCCACAGCCATGAATGTGATACCACCTGCAGATTTCGCTTCTGCATCTGGTTCCTGCCCAGAACTTTCTCCCTTACGCTCGCAATTTATAAAAGGTTAGCCTAAATCATCTGCTGCATTGCCTGAAAGTGTAAGTCTGTAAATTTGTTTGAGGAATGAGCTCTGTGCAGCATAATTATGTTTTCAGGGGTTCTCTCCTTGTTCTTTTGAGCTGTCTGTTTCACCCATTGATCATTTTGGCACAAGAAGGTCATCAGGGCATAGTGAGATTTAAACAGAGACTCTAGCCCTTTTTAGAAGACACATCATGCCAGCAAATCAGCGTAAAATTATCGCAACGTTGTGACGTTGCAGGAATTTTGTGGCATTCGTGCCGCCACGCTTAGTAGTAATATTGCCGGAACGCCGGACTTGTGAATGCACATTATGCCTTGGCTCAACAGAGGGTGGTGTCAAGATCATGTGATGAATTAATGCTGAGCCCCGGCCGGAAACTATATTGAAAATGAAAGTAAACACGGGCATACGTTTCGCTTTTGTAAACAGAATTAGCTGAGATGGTAAACTGGAGGATGCAGCGCTCCAGAAGCTTCTCTCCGTTAGAGCTGGAGCTCAGATCACCATAGGCTGCACGGGGACTGTGGAGTACAGCCACCTTTAGGAGTGGATTGTCAAAAAACTTAACGAGCAATGAAAAGCAAGTTATGTCCAAGATACACGGAAGTCTGCAGCAGTGCAGAGACCGCCCCCGTACCCCCTTTATGCCGCCATGGACACGATTGTGCCACATTACCGCCACGATCTGACCAAATGCTCCGTAATGTCACATCGGTGTTGCAGCAAATTGGTGACATTGTTTTGTAAAAGAGGCTACAGTGGGACATCTTGTGATGCTATAACATCTTGACCTACCTTCCCCCTACAATTCCTGCTGGTGGGTGATACCTCGGTCTGCCTGCGTATTTGCAGCTCTCGTATGTGGGGCTGTGATGAGGCAATGATGCAGGGTTGGTCAGACCAGTCACCGCGCTGACACACACACACACACATACGCCCATGCAAACAGATGTTAAATGCCAGTAACATTGTACCTGTGAATGGTTGTCTACAGGCTGGGATTATGATTACCTATTCATTGGGTTGTTTGGGGTGGGTTTCCTGTGTTTTGGAAGCTTTGTTGCATTCGGCGGCAGCAACTGATTTACTTCCAGGGATCTGTAATTTTTTTATATATATTTGGGTGTGACCTTAGTGTCACTTCAGTGTGGAAATGTTTTTTTTTTGTTTGTTTATATGGGTACTACTGGATTGGTATTTGTTATTCCAAATAATGTTGTAAATTGTTTCATTTTTGTTTTTTTTCTTGTCTGATGGGAGGAGCTGGGAGTATATAAGGAGGTCTCCTTAGTTGGTCTGATGAGAGTTGCTTGGTGCCTGCAGAGGCGTAGGCCTTCCTGGATTGAGCCCTGATTGAACCCAGCTGTAGGTAATGGGAATCTGGAAAAATGTTTGCTCTTCCTACCTGCCAAGTCAAGAACTTGGATTGTAAATAGTCACTGCAGTAGCTTTTGTTTTTTTTTGCACTGGTTTTGAAAACTCACATTTAACACCAAGGTGGGCACGATGAGCACAATAAAACCCACGGAAACAGAACCAAATTGTTTGGTCTGATTATTGCCATCATAAACCCCGCAACAGGGGCTGAAAGTGTTTTTTGCAGCTGTTGTCTAGCTCCTGGTGGCTGCTTGGAGGGGCCTGGACCCTGGGCTCTGGCAGATCTCTGGCAGGGTTGGGCGCCCTTGGATCACGGGCTGCTGAGTTCCGAGCTCAGTCTACCTTCGGGTGGGTGGCTTCGGGCTGGGCTGGGGGCTTCCCGTCGTCATCTCCTGGGCCTCTGGCACGGCTGCTGGTTGGCCCCCCCGGGAGAGCCTCTGCGCCCATCGGGAGGGGGGTTGGGGCTGCTCCAGTGGCGGTCTCTCTGGAGTCCCCGCGCTCTGGGGAGACCTCAGGGCTTGGATCTCCTCCATCCTCCATGGGTCTTTGGGGGCAGGTCTGTGGCCTCTCACAATCACTATTGGACATTCCTCAAGAGAAACATTACAGACACAAACGCGTGTACACACACAGGTGCTCACATGGTGCTCTCAAGTATGGGCTTGGGTGTTTTTAACACAAAACCTAAGGCTGTGGTTGGCACTATATGCATTAGGATTTATTACCGTGTGCTTTTCAGCAAAAATTGCTACTGTTGTACATCCTCATGTTGTTGGTGCAGTGATGTTTTGGTTCTGTTGTATATTTTTCCTCTTTCTGCAGGTCTAGAAGTGGATGCTTTTGCATCCTTTATTGTTTATTTTTGTGAGCTCCCCCCCTTCTCTTTCACCCCTTTCTCTTTCATTTCTGTGTCCGTTGAAATTTTAACCAACCGAAAACATTTCTAATAAAGTTCTGATATCAGGCAGGGTGTTATAGCTGAATCTATAATGATCCACCTGTGAGAATAAAACTGTAAGGCTTGTTTTCGGCACTCAGACATCAATTCTGTTTGCTATACAGCCAAACAGGACATGGAGGGAAAAAAAGAGACTACAGTGACTTGTACTAGTGGCCTGGTATGGATGACCAAGTGATGCAACACATTAAAGGGAGTCAACAATTTCAAGGTAGTGATAAAACTGCTGTTCCGATCGCGCCGGTACCGTTTCCATCTCAATCGTGGGAAAAAGTGGTGATTGTTGTTGTAGGTCCTTTTAGACTGCTGTTTGGAACTGCTAATATGCAATCACACTGGTAGATTACCACAGAAAATGGCCAGAAGTGGCTTTTGCAGCTTCTGTTACAGCTGAGAAAGTGATCTGTTTCTTCACTTCAGTCTTTAGCCGCTTTGGAAACTCTTGTACTATTGTGTCTGATAATGGAAGTCAGTTTATTTCTGCTGAGTTTGCTCCATTCCTGCCTTCCAGGGACATACAGCACATACGAACTTCTGTTTACCACCCTGCTGCAAATGGTGCAGTTAAAAGGTTTCACTGAATCCTCCAGAGCTGTATCCAGTCTGCTATTACTGGAAAGAAAACATGGCGGCAGACTGTGACAAACTTCCTACAGGTCTACCGTTCCACACCTCATTCTACCACTGAGGTCTCTCCTTCTGTGTTGCTTCTCGGGAGAAAAATGCACACTCGCCTGCATGGTCTGCATCCTGCTGCTAAAGGGACTGTAGTTGCTGACTTGGCACGCATGTTCCTTCCTTTCAAGAGGGAGAGAGCTTTCGTGTTCAGAAACCTTTGCATGTCCCAGAAGTGAACGATTGTGCATCATAAAACAGTTAGCTCAAGGCACATATCTGTTACAAGACAGTCGGAAGTAGCATGCTTCAAGCTTGATTTGTTTTCATATTCCTGCTAAGAATGCAGTTCTAGATTCACCTGTGTTGGACTTACTGCATGTGGAATCACCTGCTGTGGTTCAGCAAAACACTCCTGCTGAGATTCCTAGTGCTCTAGTTTGTGTAAGACAAACACCACGTTGGTTGAAAGATTGAGTGACATACTCTTGATGGTGTGGCAAACATAAAAAAAGCGCTTGGCAGTTTTGGCTTGTTTTTAGCACCCCCTAGTGTCCATTAGTGAAAGCAAAAGTAAAACTTATCTCTCCTCGCTGTGCGTTGGTCTTTTTAACACCTTAATCTAACAGCTGAAATGTCTCCTCAGCCTTCATTAGTGTCTACAGGAGCGGTTCATCACTAAATCAAACACATCAGCTGTGTTCATGATCTAAAACATGCAGGAAACATGCTGGAAGCAGACTGCAGCACCAGGCATGTCAGCTCCACTTTACTAAGTCCAACAGGGACCCGACCGCCACTCTGAAGTTGTAAGTGTGGTATTCTGGCCACAGAGGGCGGTGGGGGTCTGAGTGACATTTCATTAACCTGTAAAGGCTCATTTTAGCACAAACTGGCTCAAGAACATGATTTAAAATTATGAAAAAGTTGCATAGTATGGCTTTAAGAAAGAAGCATTAAAAAATTGTAACAGGTTGACTACAGATGTTAAGCTGAAGTTCAGATTAATCTAATGTACAAATTCAAGGTATGTGAAACATTGAGTTTAGAGTATATTCATGATAACGTTCTTTATGATGTGCTTTTATTTTTTAAAAAAAGGGGAGATGTGTTCTGATCCACTAGGGGTCAGTATACTCTTCTACAGAGAGATAGAGGAAGGAGAAGAAGTGCATAATGGATGTTGGATGATTACGTGTGCTGCTCTCCTCTGCCTGTAAATAAAGTTCAGATTTTTAAGTGCCTGCTTCTTCGAAAACATAACAATGACTAGCATGCTGACTCGCCAACATGATGACACTTGTTTTCTTCTTCTTTTTTACGTTAGTCCACCAAAGACGACCTCATCATGTGTTAAATGGTTAAATGTGGTTTTTAAATCTAGAGACTATCCGATTCATTTTTCAGGCTCAGGAACGAGTTTATAAAACTTGGCATCATTGCAGAGTTACAGTTTTTTACAGACGCTAGGACCCATTTCTCAATATTTAGGTCACTTTTGCAAAACTCTTAACACAGTTCTCCTAACTGACTTTCAGCTTGGCAAAGCAGTTCATTTCCCATTCAAAATGCGCTACAGCTACCAAAACACTTCATTCAGGTCTCAAATCAACCAATTCTTCCAGAACACTAGCAAAGGTTGACAGCCGACAAACACACTTTGTCACCCACAAAACAATGACCTAAAAAACACCAACAACATGTAGCTTTACATTTTCTGAACAAGGACACATCTCTGTTTATAACTGCAATATATGTTACTGGAATGAATCAGACATGATGCAGAATTTGTCAATGTTTTATGTTGTTTATTTATTTATTTCTTTATTTTTTTGCACTAAGTAATTCCAAAATACAAGAATACAAGTTACCTGTTGGTTTGCCGGACAACTCTAACTATAGATGCCACTGCAGAGCGTTGCAGATTTGGCTGCACTCTCTGACCAGCCTCTCTCATTGAGAGACCATGATGTACTACATCAGGGGTTCCCAAATTGGGGGTCCCCACAATTTTGTCTTTGCTGAGGTTGTGAGGTTAGCAAGATTTTATTTGTAAAAATTACATTTATAAAATCCCAATAACACACCCTACAGTATAATCAGAACTCCATATAAAAGTTATAACTCTGTATATCCTGTGTGGCAAGGTGGACAAAACAAGGTCCTGGGCAGGATTTGAACCTCAGACCTCTGGGTGAGAGTCATGTGCGTTAACCAGTCAGCCAAAGGGATATCCCTGTGGCCAAGCAGCCCAGGCGCATGATCAATCAGGATGCAGTGACGGCATGCTCACCCTGTCACATCTGTATAAAGTTAGTAAATGATCACATTTACAGGAATGTGTTTATGCATGAAGGAGTTGGGTTTGGGGGTCCTGGCTTGTCTTGGACATGGGCAAGGGGGTCCATACAGTAAAGAAAAAAAAAAAGGAACCCCTGTACTACATGATCACTTACAGTAGCTCTGATCTCATCTGAGACTACAGCTCTTGATCTTCCTCATATTCTTCCACCACACATACGTATTCCTCGCCCTCTCCCAGCCTCTCTTCTTCCTCTTTCAGCCACTTCTCTGTTTCTGGCTGGGTCCATGTTTACATCACAATACAAACATATTCAACAGTTGTCTCCTTTTGTAATGAAATAGAAAGAGTAACACCTGCAGATGTTCATCTATGAGAATCAGCTGTGGCTGGTTAAACTGCATTTTTAGATTTAAATTATGTTACAATAAAATATTGCTGTTGAATTTTGCTCTTATTCAGTTTTGCATCATGTTATTGTTTTGAACATAAGTTTAACAGTTTTGTAAACAGTATGTAAGCACGTGCAAAATGGCCTGTTAGTACAAAGATTTTTGGCAGTTGTTGTGTCTGAGTGAGAAAAGAATTCATGACATTTGAGAGATGTAGTCATTGAATGCATTTTGTGCCAAAACAATGATAATTGATCCTCAGTTTAGCCCACATAGACTTCTGTTGTGCACAGTGTATGTAGAGTTTTGCAAACGTGACCTAAGTATTGAGAAATGGGTCCTAGCGTCTGTAAAAAACTGTAATGTTTTTCCTAAGTTTTCAAGTGGCAACTATGCAACTTTTTTAAGCAACAGTAGCACCTGTGAAACTCCTGCAGACACGATGGAGCTACTGTTATTTTCATTGGATGGATCAGTGCACTGGTGTCTCCTCTGCAGCCTGGCTGCATGCGTGTGGTCGGCTGAGTGGCACATCATTTACAGGCAGCAGAACGCATCACTCAGTGGTACCAAGATTGTAACTGAAGCAGCTGCAGAAAATGTACTGGATCTTGTTAATCTAATGGAATTAATGACTAAAAAGCTGCAAAATTAGAGAATTTCTTGTTTTTGCACGAAGCAGGGATGTGTTGTTTCCTCAACTCACTGGAGGAGGGTCTCTTGTTTGTTTTGTGTGTGTGTGTGTGTGTGTGTGTGTGTGTGTGTGTGTGTGTGTGTGTGTTAAGCAGAAGGATGCCAGTTCTTCCACAGACCCCACATTGCCCTGAGCCTCCAAGCTGTGAAAACACACTGGAAGTTTGTTGTTTCTCGGTGGCTAAGAAGGTGTCATTGTGCGGTCTGAGCTGTCTGATGTCCCGCAGAGTTACTAGGATCACGTGAACAGATCTATTGCACATGTTCAGAGCTCCATGCACAAAATCAGTCTTTTTCCCCAAAACGTCTGCACTTTGAATGACACAAGAATTTGGCATTTGCTATGTTTTTTTTTTTCAAACAAAGTTAAATTGTGCTCTTTTGCAGAAATGCCAGCTTGCTCTACGATTAGAACCTGCAACATCAAAGCACTCGGCTTTCAAAGGCTTTCTTTTACAGCTAACTTCAGGAGTCCTGGCTCCTATGAGTCCAGACAGCTTATAAAGAACCGTTTTCATCATCTGCCCCCAAATTCAACACCCCAAATCCTCCTGCTCGGCCATGGGGCCTCTGCTATCAAGTAAATCCTGACACCATGTCTGGATCTCTTTAGGAATGGGACTGTTGCTGAGGGAAAATGCTGTCATCCTGCTCTGCTGCTTGACCTGCTTAGTCTGAAGGCTTGATTAGAGGCTATCTGGAGCTGCTCTTTGAAGAACGCACTTCTGTCTTTCCTCATCCTGTGCAGTTGATCCATCTCTGAGAACTGGCACTGGACCCGCTGTGGTCAGACTTTAATGGAGTGGACATGAAAATCGCTGTCAATTGTGGGAGACTCGTACATGTGGAGGACTGTGGTTTGTTATTTCAGCAGATACGAGCAGGCTGATAAAGAAACATGGCCGTCCGAGACCCGAGCAGAGAAAATAGACAGGTCTCTGTGGATCCGACTCTGACTCAGTGAGTGAGAGGCTGAGTCGTGTCTGCCTCAATGTGACCTCCGGGAGGGCTGGTTAATGACGCCTCAGGGTCACTCCTGGCTGCTGTGTCAAGTTTCATGAGTCAGTTATGTATGTTGGTCTTTATAATAACACCATCTTACTGCATTTGCATTGATAAGCCTTGTCCCTCAGTTATTCATCAATGATCCGGTCTGGAAACCAATTAGCTCTGATTATCTCCACTAAATGTTCTCTGCTTTTTTATTCTGACAGTCTAAGTGACTGATGATGCTTGATTCTTTATTAAAGATCAACACAGGAGGTCCTGTCTTCTGATGACATCATATTATTGAGGAGCAGCTGTGTTTTCTCGTAGCAGCAGACTTGAACTCTACGAGATTAAAAGAGAAAATAAGAACTATGGTGTAGCTTGTTTTAGTGACATGGTTTTAAAATGTGAAAACACATGACAAAGCATCCATAGAACGTGCCTAACTTATACAATTAAACGAGGTAAATATTAGGAAAGTCAGTTACAAGGAGATCACGCTCACAAAATCAAGTGTTCAGCAAACTGTTGATCACGTCATACCTAAAGTTAACTATGATGAGCAGATAAACATCTGAAGAGGAATCCTTTACTGCATCGAACAGCCCTTTTAGAAGAGATGCCTCTTTCATGAAACAAAGGTATTTGTAATTATGTTCTCGTTGCTGTAAAACCAGCAGGAACAGAGAAGACTCAGTGTTTGCAGCTAAACAAGCTTTTTGACCCTGGAGCTTCTGATTGGACAAAGGAAGATGAAGAGCACGATGGACGTCTCCGAGCATCTTCCTCACATGACAGTGTCTTCAGTAAGATGCTTCTTCTGGTCTGCTGCAGAGCTAAAGCAGAAGATCCTTCCTGCTCACAGCCAGATAGATCAACAATCATGTTATGTTATCAGTTATGAGTTTCTATAACTAATGTCCCCTCAGGACCGATATAAATTAAGTCATGACTACTGTTACACTTGAGTTCTGATTCTTATTATTAAATGAACAGAAAAGTCTTCATTGCTCCAGAGTTTTCACAGTTTGCTTTGAAGCAAAGTAAAGTGGTCTTGATCTAAAGTAGTCCAGGCCTTCTTAAGGTCTTTTCTCGGGATGCTGGCTGGTTTGTAGCTTGTTTTCTGTCCAGTACATGATTGTTTTCAGTAACATCTAACTCTAATCTACCAATCATTTAGGCATAATGAGGTTCCTATAGGCTCAGTGATGAGTCAAACTAGAAAATTATTCATTTTAGATTGAATTTTTGAGCACTTTAAACAGCAATTTGTTATAAAACTACAATCAATTTTCAATCAAAGAAATATTCTAAAGATTCCCCAACTTGACAGAAATAAACATTCAGATACAGCTCAGCTGCTGTGGCTTTATGGTAAAAGGCCTGTATTTAAAATCGCGCCTTCTAGAGTCCTAGAACCCCCCAAGGCGCTTTACAACACAAGCCACTCACCCATTCACCCACACATTCACACCCTGGTGGTGATGAGCTACATCATAGCTACAGCTGCCCTGGGGCGCACTGATGGAGGTGAGGCTGCCGTACACCGGTCCCTCTGACCAGCATTAGCTTTAGCTCACTTTCTTCTTGATTTAAGCACAAATGGCACGGTTCGCTGCCATAAACAGGACAGATTATTATTGTTACCCTTTCTTCTGCAAATAAATGTTCTAAATGAGCATTTAGCATAAAACAAAAAGGTGGTTTTCTCAAGCACATAGCGTGCATAGTTATAATCTGCTAAACTGATATCAGGTGTGTCTTCAGTCGCATTAAGCAGTGATCATACTTGCATCATGACTCTGTTAGAGACTTTCTGTGTTTGTTTTTCTGTAAAAGCACCGTGCTCCAGGCGGGAAATCAGAATGTTCTATTTTCTCCAGAGGTTTTACTGTAACCATGACAGAACCATGACAGTTTTTATTTCTTTTCAGGTCATCTCAAACAGCAGTTTGTTAACTTAAAGTGTTACTTGCGTTTAAGAACATGAAGTGATGCTGAAACACTCCCTCACATTTCCACTAAGAAAGAATCTTATGTCACCAGGTCTCTCTGCTAAACCAGATTAGCCTAAAAGGCGTTGAGTGCCTCATTTATGTGTGAGATCAAATGTTTTTATATGTTCTGTTTTATTTTGAAGCACAAGCTCATCAAACTGTCACATCAACGTGACATCTAACTCTTCTGACTGGCCCCTTTGTGCTGAAAGGATAAGAACAGAGGAGGGATTCACCTGTCTGGTTCTGCAGGTATTGAGGTCAGCACCATGGACAGAGCCAGCAGGCAGGTGAGCTCACCTCCATTAGACCTGAGCTGATTTTTTTTAAACTCATGATAAAAATATTTGTATGGTCCAAACTTTAATTCAACTTTAATCTGCTGCATGTAATAAATAAATAGATAAGAGCTACAACTGATCTGACATGATTAAATGGTAAAAGTGTTAAAAAGGAACACCAAGTCAGTGTTTCCCCTGGAACAATACTTCACTCTCATGCCTCCAAGAAGATGTGAATGGATGTTTCACTAGTGCTGTGACCTCTGACCCTGGCTGCCCCCTTGTTTCCTGAGCCAGATGCTGCTCCTGTGGACCACAGGTCTTCTCAAGCTAAACAAAGTAATCCTCCACTAAACAAGATGGATATTGTATCAGTGGCTGAGTTAATGCCACCAACACACAGAGCTCCTCTCATCTCTGATTAAAAACAAATACTTGCTCTTTGCATCAAACCAGTCACTGACTTGTGTTTTATTCTTTATTATGATACGTGAAAGGCCCTCTTGTGGGGAAATTGAAGCACAGGGTAAAACCTTTAGGTCCTGTTCACAAGGTTAGACTCATGAAATTATTTGATCAAATAAGAAAACCAAAAAACATTTACTGGGTGAACTTTACAGACAACAAGGCAGGTTCATTTATAAAGATTCAATTAAAAAGTAAAAAATCTATCAACAGATTAAAGAATTTGCAAACATTTAACAAAAGCAAGTAAAAACTTTATCTTCATTTTGTTTATTGTTTTGGTTTTAATTCATTCAGTTTTTCATTTTCCTTCAGGTTTGTCCCAGTGAGATCTCAGATCGTTTTTATAAGTGAGATCTGGCTACCATAGCTCCAACACTAGACATCTAGACAGGCCGTAGCAGAAGCAAAAGGATTTTGCTCTGCAGGTCCGTCTAGCCACGCTCCAGTGGAGTCTCAGCAGGCCTGAACAGTCTTGTGTCTAGCCAATCACAGCGCTCTATCGGGTTGGTGGGCGGGATGTTACTGTGACTGAGTGAAACAACAAAGATGGCAGAGATTCATTTGAAATGGTTTTGCATCAACTGTGGACTATTTAGACTTGAGCTTCTCTTTGAGGCAAGAGCAGATAGAGGTACTTAAGATAGAGGATGGATTTACGTCCTCTTCAACAGTGTATGGCAGACTGCCTTGTTGACTGTAGTGGTGAGAATGTCATGTTGTTCGTTGTCCAATAGCATGTGGAGACAGTTTGAAAGACAACCGTAGATTCTGACCCACGACTGGGTTGTTTTCTATGGGTCATGACCAGACTGTAGGATGCCAGGCTACCCCAACAAAGCTACATTACTAATATCTTAAAACAGAGTAAATCACATTAAAAAACAAATAAATAAAAATGTTCTTATGAAAACACAAAATATTGATCAGATTGAAGATGGTTCCAGGTCTCAGGTGTGGAAACCCAAAACGTCACAGATTATAAATGCTTGTGCCCCACAATTTTATTTTCATCGCACATTTCAGAAGCTAAGTTTAAAGCCTGTTGAAGATCATCAAAGGTCGTTGCAAACATCAGTGCTAGAGCTATAAATTACAGTGTCATCAGAAAAAGGCAAGGTTGGAATGTGTGGCCCTGGATCACTAACAAAGAAACAATAATGGGCTGAGGACAGAACCTTGTGGAACCCCTTTCTATATGACTTGGGATCTATCTTACAGTCTGTAAACCATCCAGCTGCTTTTTAGAATTTCTGTGAGAAGTTTGTTTAAAATTAAATTATTGTGTTAATAAAACGCTTTAGATAAATCGAAAAATGACAGCACTGCTTGTCCTCCTGAGCTTTTTCTACGACCTTCAGAGAAGTTGTGATTTTTATAAGAACCTGAATGTGATGGTGAGAAAATTACTCTTGTAGATAAACATTATTTCTGTTAAAGAGCTGATTTGTTTTTCTTTTTGAACCCGTTTTCATTATGAAACTGGATTCTTTTATTTTCTAACCCAGGGGTTCCCAAATTGGAGGTTGGGACCCCCAATGAGGTCCCCACATTTTTGTCTTTGCTGAGGTTGTGAGGTTAGCAAGATTTTATTTGTAAAAATGACATTTATAAAATCCCAATAACACACCCTACAGTATAATCAGAACTCCAAATGAAAGTTATAACTCTGTATGTCTGTAGAAAGTTTGTAAATGATCACATTTAATGTGTTTATGCGTGTAGGAGTTGGGGTTGGGGGTCCTCAAGGAAAAACTTTTGGGAACCCCTGTCCGAACCCACATAATGTTTACTAGAGTAAATCTACTTATCTTTTCCAAACGCAGCCTCTAAAGTCTCAAACTGCTTCTCGGATCCTCCCACCCCCTCCCTTCACGTCACTCACCCTCTCACCCAATCACGCCCCTTTCCAAAAAAGTTTACGCCATGCAGTTTATAAGAAGTGCTTAAGTTTCTCAAGTAACAGAAAATACTAGTCCGCTCAGGAACCTCCTCTATGGATTCTTTGGTGCCTCCAAGGCCCGACAGGACTTCAGGTGGACCAGTTCTGACTTCATGAAAGGGGAGTAAGCTTTCCTCACACTCTGTCTACCCAGGTGGAGATGTCTGAGGAAAATCTGGGGGAAGAGTCGGGCAGTTCCCCCGTCTCTCCTGTGGACAGCCTGAGCAACAGCGAGGGGGAGCCGGACAGGCAGCCGAAGAGGAGCGGGAGGAAGAGGAGGGTAACGAGCAGGAAGAACGGGGAGGACTCAGACAGCCCGACTCCTGGGAAAAGAGGCAAGAAGTCCACCACTAGCAGCAGCGGCAGCCCGCAGTCCTTCGAGGAGCTGCAGTCGCAGCGCGTCATGGCCAACGTCCGGGAGCGCCAGAGGACGCAGTCTCTGAACGAGGCGTTCGCAGCTTTGCGCAAAATCATCCCCACGCTGCCGTCGGACAAACTCAGCAAAATACAGACGCTGAAGCTTGCAGCCAGATACATCGACTTCCTCTGCCAGGTGCTGCAGAGCGACGAGCTGGACTCCAAGATGTCAAGCTGCAGCTATGTGGCGCACGAGAGGCTGAGCTACGCCTTCTCAGTGTGGAGGATGGAGGGCGCTTGGTCCATGTCAACATCCCACTAACATCTGGAGACTTACTTTAGCCCAAAATGGTACGCCTGGTTTTACCACTACGCTGCATGATCAGTTCTCAGAGAGCTGGAAACTTCAGCTGATTCTAAACCTCCAGACATTTGTTTATTGTTTACCTTTCTGCAGTTTTAGTGACAAATAACAGCTGATCTGACCTACAGGTGACTGCTGAATTCTTGATTTCTGAAGGGAAACTCTGGAGTCCGATGCTGGATACATGGGATCACTAAACCAAAGACTCTCTCTCTCTCTCTCTCTCTCTCTCTCTCTCTCTCTCTCTCTCTCTCTCTCTCTCTCTCTCTCTCTCTCTCTCTCTCTCTCTCTCTCTGCTTGTGTGTGTGTGCGCGCGCGCGAGGCCGTTTGCGCGCAACTCTCCATAACGCGATGGGTTTTCCTGTTGTTGACGACGAATGTTGAATACACATTTAGTTTTTATTCCGTTTCCATGTTAAACTCTGGGTGCCTTTGGACTCATTTCCGTAGAGGTCAAAGTGCATCCTTGACGTTTTTGGCGGTGAGACTGAAATAGCTCACGCTTGTGGCTCGAACCTGTGCAAGACATTTTCAGAATGCATTTATTTATTTATTGGTGAAAAAAGTTGCATTCAGGAAAGAATCCTGTGTCTGAAATAAACGAAGAGAAAAAAATCACATTGATATTTTTTATTATCAATTGTTTTGTAAATGTTTGTATATTTTTTGCAATAAAGAAAACGACGATGGAAGAACGCTGAGTGTTTTCTTTAATGGGATTGTTCATAAAAATAAATGACGAGGCAACATTTAATTAAAACACTTCAATTATCAATGAAATGCCGCTCGTGCAGCTTGCAGCATTAATAATGACACAACATTTGTTTCATTGATCCTTGCTTTGGGGATGCATCCGTTCGTGTTTTTGCACAAGAAAAAATTTGGTTATTTCAGCTAAAAGTTTTCATTTAAATCATTTGTTTTTGAAAAACTGGTGCAAAAAAACGAACGTTTATAAAACTTCAATGTACTTGCAATTTTACCTTTACACACCTGTGGCGTCTTTTAGCGGAACCAATTATCTTAGTTTTTATCAGTATTTGGTTTATTTTAAATTCCTAATATCTGATGTGAACCTGGAGGTCCGCAGGCCAGGCCCAACATCCACCCGATTATTGTCACTAAATAAATCTCCCAGAGCACCGTGCTCGTGCTGTGATGGATCTGAGAGACCTGGGAAAAAGTTCCTCGCTGCCAAATCAAAGTGTGTGTCCGTTTGAAGGTGTGTAATTGGCTTGCGAGGCACGTATGGAATTCCCAGATGTCTATGAAATCCAAGAAGGCCGCGAAGGTGCAGCGAGTGTGTGTGTGTGTGTGTGTGTGTGTGTGTGTGTGTGTGTGTGTGTGTGTGCGTGCGTGCGTGCGTGCGTGCGTGCGTGCGTGCGTGTGTGTGCAGCAACATTAATAACGGTAACAGTAATGTTCCAGAACAACAAATAAATAAATAAGTAAGGTAAATCAGCTCAAAGCCGTTGCTGTCCAGCTCAGCCCCTTCTGTAAAAGCTTGAAATGACTTCCCCTGGCTTTTCTGTGGAGAGGAGTTGGCAACTGAAACGATCCAGAGGCAGAGAAGGAAACCTATTTAGAACAGATGTTAGTATTTTTTAAAAAGTCACGTGAAATGAGCAGATGTTCAGAGTGAGCAGAGCAGCGCCGTGCAGAGCATTCCTCCTCTGCAGAGGGAGAGAGAGCTCGGAGCTCAGCCACTGATCACAGATCTGGAGCGCATAATCCAAGCGCATCTGGGATTAGAGTGGATTATAACCAAGGAAGTCACTGGGATCTGACGCTGAGACTAGAAGGTAAGGCTGGGAAAGAGAAGAGCTGTTTTCAGGTTGGCTGTTTGGCTGCAACAAGAGCAGAAAGGAAAGTCGGGATGTTTCTTTAGAGATTCCAATAAGGAAAACCGACCGAAGGCAAATCCACAGCGCCTGGAAGAGCAGAGGATTAGAGTTTGTGTTTGGAGGAGGAGGGAAGAAAGGGTGGAAAAAGTTGAGTGGTGTGGGGGTCGCATAGTTAAACACCCAACTGTCCTAAAAATAAATAAACCAATAATAAAACACAACAGGACAGTCAGAGATGGAGTATCAAAGTGTACCTCTTATTTTTTATAACGTTTTTACAAAAGAACACACAGAACTTTGTTATTATTATTATTATTAGTCCTATTATTTTTATTATTATTATTATTATTATTATTATTATTATTATTAGTCCTATTATTATTATTATTATTGGGCCTATTGTTATTATTATTGTTATTATTATTATTATTATTAGGCCTATTGTTGTTATTATTATTATTATTATTATTATTATTATTATGAAAGTTTCATAATTGTCAGATGACACAAACTGTCAAACGTTATTTACAAAAATATTTATTTATTTATTTATTTGTTCATTGCCACTTCTCTTCAAGAGTAGCATGTCTGAAAAAGATATTCCAAAGTACATTTTCCTTGATCCAAAATTCTCCTTCATTTGGCAACAACACAATTTTTCTGCACCTCACCAAAAGAAGAAGCAGGTGCTGAATTAAGTCAAACAGGTTCATTCAACTCCTGATTAAAAATTGTAAGAAAAAAAATCATCTTTTTTTCCAGAAAATCCCACAAACCCAGTCCAACCGCGGCTCCGAGGCTGAATATTAAAGCCACGAGTTGCTGAGCTCCATTTAAAGTAAAGCAACAGAATCAGACAGCTGCAGCACAAACCTCCAACATCTGGACTCTGCTGATTATTAATGAAGACGGTCTTTGTTGAGAAAATGAGTCCAGTTGTTCAGAAAACAGCTCTGACTTCAATTAAAAGATTGATCCTAAGCTTTAGGAGGAACAAAATAACTGACCTAAATATCTGATTTTATTTGACTGAAGGAAAAAAACGAAATCTTTTCACGTTGTGGAAACTGTTGTCAGAAGTAGACTGCAGGGGTAGACAACTCCGGTCCTCGAGGGCCGCCATCCAGCATGTTTTGTGTTATTCCCTGCTCCAACACACCTGCTTTTAATCAGCAGCTGATTAACAGGCTTCTGCAGAGCTTGGTGAGCTGCTGGGCAGGTGAATCAAGAGTGCTGGAGCAGGGAAACAACTAAAACATGCAGGATAGTGGCCCTCGAAGACCAGAGTTGCAGAACTCTGATTTAGAGGAACATCAAACAATAACTGGCTTGAGAAAAAGAAAGTAAAGAACATCCCCAAAACTGCTGAATTCAACTTCAAAATCTTTATTAGTATAAATCTGCAGATGGGTGCAGACACCTGCAGCTGCATGCTTCCTAAAATCACAGCAGGTCTCACGATTATAACGAACAACACATTTATTTGCTGCTTTAGCTGTCAACATTCAGCACTGAGACAAGAGAAAGGATTCATCTATAGAATAACTCATTCAAATTCTAATTCATTGTTAGATGATTTGGCTGAAGCTGAACTTTCAGATTTGAAATATAACTAGATGTTGGAAGGTTTTACCCTAAATCAGTTGATTTCATTGTTGACAGACTTTTTAACCCTTTTTAAAATAAAGATATAAACATTCTGACCATTAGAGATGAGCGTCTCATTTTAGAGCTGCAGTGGAAATTAGTTAAAGCTCATTAAAATGTAAAATGTTCACGTTTTACTTTATACATTAATGATTATAAATGTTTGTTTTTATCCTACAGATTAGCAGACTAAACCTTTGCCCCAGACACCTGCCGTGCGCTGACATGATTGGAACAAATCAGGTGAATATTAAAAAGTAGACTACAAATGATGCGCGTTATTACTTCTTTTACTTTGGCACTAACTCAGACTGCACCATGTGTTACCTTAATTCAGAAAGAAAAGACTTGTTTCAGTTCCTAACGGTCGCATTTAATAAACACCCTATAGGAATCTCTCACTGGTTAAAAAAATTTGAATTGAATTAAATTTAGGACTGATCATTATGTAGTTTTATTCTTGGAAAAATCATCACACAACGCTGCAAGTTTAGTCTTAAAAAGCTCGGTGGCCCTTAGATAATCATTAGGCTCTAAGATTAAAGTAACTGGTTGTTTGTAGAAACCAGATGAGCACATTTGAGTTAGATTCACGTTTGAAACTTGAAACTTTGACTAAACGAGACGTTTCAGCTGCAACCTGAAGCATTTCATCCCAGAAAGGAGCTCAGTGATGCCATGATTCTGGAATTTGATGTGATTGTATCCAAATGACACTGTGTGTGTGTGTGTGTGTGTGTGTGTGTGTGTGTGTGTGTGTGTGTGTGTGTGTGTGTGTGTGTGTGTGTGTGTGTGTGTGTGTGTGTGTGTGTGTGTGTGTGTGTGTGTGTGTGTGTGTGTGTGTGTGTGTGTGTGTGTTGTGTGTGTGTGGTGTGTGTGTGTGTGTGTGTGTGTGTGTGTGTGTGTGTGTGTGTGTGTGTGTGTTTGTGTGTGTGAGTGTGTGTGATGCGTGTGTGTGTGTGCATGTGTGTGTGTGCATGTGTGTGTGTGTGTGCATGTGTGTGTGTGTGTGCGTGTGAGTGTGTGTGTATGATGCGTGCCACCCAGGCTGCAGACATGACAGGAACAAGGCTGTACACGATGATGTCAGGGACAGGAAAGAGCTGGAAAAAAATCATTTTAAAAAAGGTTTGGCACCTTTAGGAACTGGTCTGATCCCTGCTGTCCCAGCTGAAACTCTGGAATAATAAACAAGCAATCAGAAGGCAGCACGAGCATACACAAAGGCATTGCTAAACGATTGCAGATAATAAAAGCCGACCCTTCTCATCTAGAGGGAGTGGATGATTATTTGTGCTCCTCAGTTGTCCATAAACAGAGGGCCCCTCACAGGAAGTATAAACACTCAGATGGAGCGGAGGGGAATCGTAGTCCAGCGCTGTGATTTCAAACATTCCTGTTTATGTTCAATCATGATCTGGTGTAACTGTAGCCTCAGTTTGAGCGTGACATACAAAGGAATATTTCCTGAGGGAGAAGGAGGAGGGGAGAGATTGCTGAAAACGGAGCTACACACCTCGTAAAACTCACAAAGTATGTCCATCAGTTCCCTAAAGAAATGCAGAACCACACTGAGAAAACACTACACTCTTTTAATAAAAAATATATAAAATAGAAAAATCTGACATGGAGAATGAATGTTGTTACAGCAACACTACTAACTGCCTCAAAATGAAGTCTGTAGGGTGTACCTCTAGTCTGAGACCTTGTGCTATTGGCTTCTGAGGTTAACAGGGCTCTAGGAGGCTGCATCCCAGCTCTGCTCCCTGGAGGCACTCCACTCCCTGGGTATTAATCCCATTGCCTTCATTAACCTGCTGGCCCACCGGCCCCGGCAGTGCTGAGCACCAGGACCCTCATGTCACGCTGATAATTGATGTGTTGTTGCCAAGAGTCACAATGATCTCCTTCTTCCTCTCACTTCATCCTAACATCCAGATGATGAAGCTCCTAGCTGGAAGTGGCGTCATGCATGGAAGCGGGGAAAATCTGATTGATCATTTGAGTGAAACCTTGTTCTAATGCAGACTTGGGAATTTCAGATGAGTAACAATGAACACAGAGAGGAAACAAAGCCTCCATTCTTTGGTGCGTCACCAGTAAGTGTAGATTAAAACACGTAAGTAACATAACAATAATAGAAATAATAATAGAAATAACTTCTGGACCATAAAATTAAGTTTTAGACTTTTGGATCAACCACCTGCTGGAGCTCATTATATTTCCTGGATCTAACCGATACCCAGACGTTAGCTGAAAACACAAATAAACAACATAAACAGAAGGTGAAGCTTCACATTAAACCTGACATGTAGTTAATACTCTGCACAGTGGAACTCGTATTGCCTTGAATAAATGAAAAATGCTTTTTTGGGTTTTTTTCCTCTTGGTGTGAACTTTAAACAATTCTGTGGTGCAAACCTCTTTTAAAAGATTCTTCACCCTGTTTGGACCTGAACAATGCTACTTTTATATGAAGAGAAAAAACTCCAGTTTTCAACCTTTTTTGTTTGTTTGTTTTCCTGTAAAATAAAGTTGTAAACAATACTTGATGCTCTCTCATCCCCTGACCTGGTGTGTCTCCTTACATCCCAGGTTGTTCTGGAGCAGGATGCAGAGATGGAAGCTCCTCCTGCTCAGGTGGCCTAGAACATGACTGAAGAAGCAGCTGCACTGAGAGGAATCGTTCCGCTCTGCTGCAGCGTGTTGCTGTGAAGCACCCTTCACTAACAGGCTGTGGTGGTTGAAGATTTCTGTTTTTAGTTCTGACTAATGTTGACGTTATTTCCTGATTCAGATTGGAAAATTCTCCCGTTTTGATTTCAGATTTAAACGTTTAGGCCTGACTGACTTTTTGGATTTGATTTGAAAAATAAAAGTTGAAATTGTTTTTCTCTTGATGAACACAACATCTCTCCTGAGTCTGCACCTTAAGCTGCATTTGATCATGTTAGAGGTTCTATTTGGTTTATGCTGTTAGTTTTTTTAATAGGTTTAATAAAGTTAAAAGCTTCTTTCTACTATCTTAACGTTGTCATGTAATCCAAAGTTTGTGCATAAAATATAAGGAAATGTTTGAAATTCAAGTAATGCAAAAATCTGATATATTTTGGTACTTTATTGCACATGTCTTTGATTTATTTTTTGTCTTTCCTTTATAATTATAGAGCGTCTGATCCAAGTGGAATGATCATTTTCAGACATTTTCCACAGTTCAGGGACTTTTTATTACCTCAACGCCTAACGATTCACCTTTAAATTGCTCGAAATAAAAAAATTCTACATTTCAAAAGTAGAATTTTATGAGCATGTGCAAGAATGGTCTCATTGATTACAAAAATAAGTTTATAAAACAGTGTTTTAGATCAAATAATATAGGATGCTGAAGGAGGAGCTGTTTCCTAGAGAAGCCTCTGATGATGATCTCAGATTGTCTCGTCTCCCCTTCATGTCTCCAGGGCTTCATCCTCCTCCTCCTCCTCCTCCACACACACACCCGGCTGTTTGTGACCTCAGCGTTAAATCAAGTTCAAAGAGGACCACTAGTGCGTGGCAGATAGTTTCACATGAGGGCAGAGGGAGAACCATTTGTTTGGTCGACCTCTGGCTCCCCCTTTGATTCGCAGCTATCTGTGACCCCCGACAGAGTGACACCACTTACAACTCTTCATTTAGAGTCACAATAGTCAGACTGATGCGATCTGATAACTGCATGCTTTCAGCCTCTGCTCACTTCAACACCTTTTTCACTTATTTATTTAAATGTATATTTATTTAGGAGGATTGATCCCTTGAGATGTGCCACCTGGTTTACGAGGGGTCCTCCATATTCAAAAGAATGGAGAAAATCAAGATATATGAAAAAGAAAATACAGCAACTCATTCATAGCTAACAAACATGCATCACTCTCATTATTCACTCAGAAAAAGACAGAAGAGATCTTTCAACTTTGTAAAATAAGCAATTATTACAATTTAAGCTCCAGACAAACTAACAACAGAAGCAAATGTCCAAAAGATAGAGTATTACGAAATTATCTCAAACATGTAATTACACTAATATTAAAGGCACACTATGCAACTTTTTCATATACGTTATAATGAATAAAAATATCAATAAATTATCCCTGAATTTAGATAAAACTAAAGTAATATTCTTTGGAAATTATACAGGGAATTTAGACCCAGGAATAGATGGTATAGTTATAGATGTAGTGTCAGAAATTAAATACTTAGGAGTGACTATTGACAGCTGGAAACCACATATCTGGCATATCAGTATCAACATTTCAAAAACTATTTCGATTATAAACAAAACTAAATACATTTTACAGTGCAGTGCTTTGTATATATTGTTCATTGGTGTTGCCTTATATAACCTACTGTATAGAAGTATGGGGAAACAACTATAAAAGTTCATTAAAACCCCTCTTCACTCCAAAAACGTGCAGTAAGATTAGGATTTCAGGATCACACAAATAGTTTATTTCTGCATTCCATACTCCGAAAATTCTTTGACTTGTTGGATTTTGCCAACGCTCAATTGTTATTCAAAGCCAGTATAGGTTTACTTCCTAAAAACATTCAGAAGCTTTTTTCACAGAGAGAAGGGAGTTATAACTTAAGAGGAGAAGGAAATGTTAAAGTTCAGGCAGTAAGAACCACAAGAAAAAGCATGTGTATATCTATATATGGAGTTAGACGTTGGAATCAACTGGGGCCACAGCTAAAGCAATGTTCAAATATTCATCAATTTAAAATTAGGTATAAGGAAATGGTATTATCAAAATAAAAGTCTGAGGTTGACGGTGTCTGAGGGTCATGGGGATTGTTCTGAATAACTTTTATTATGATCAGTTATTGATAGATCATTCCAGTTATTGTCCATGTAAACAGAGATTTGGGATTTCCAATCAACCAAGATTTGAATCGGATTGGGGAAACTTGGCGCATGTAAACGTAGCTACTGAGAGTGACTTGGTTCGTGTGGCTTGAACTACATGAGTAATCGTCCAGCACTGAGGTGTGTCAAGCTGCTCCTTAAATCCCCTGGCTGGATAATGGGTGATTGGTATCAGCTGGTCCCGCTCTCTGCACACCCACCTGAGGACAACTAGGAAAGAAAATCAATCAAGTTACACTTTTTTAATGCTTCTTTCTTAAAGCTATACTACATATGTGCTAAAATGACCCTTTACAGGGTTAATGAAATGTCACTCAGACCCCCACTGCCCTCTGTGGCCAGAATACCGCACTTGCAACTTCAGAGTGGCGATCCGGTCCCTGTTGGACTTAGTAAAGTGGAGCTGACATGCCTGGTGCTGCAGTCTGCTTCCAGCATGTTTCCTGCATGTTTTAGATCATGAACACAGCTGATGTGTCTGATTTAGTGATGAACCGCTCCTGTAGACACTAATGAAGGCTGAGGAGACATTTCAGCTGTTAGATTAAGGTGTTAAAAAGACCAATGCACAGCGAGGAGATAAGTTTAACTTTTGCTTTCACTAACAGAACACTAGGGGGTGCTAAAAACAAGCCAAAACTACCAAGCATGCCTTTAAAAAGCAAATTTTCTAATTTCTTTTTTGAAACAAGGAACAACAAAAGAAACCTGGGGCCTCATTTATAAAACGTTGCGTAAAATCCTTAGTTAAACTCCACTTAAGCTCAGCAAAAACGTTTACTTACTTTCTGATCTATCAAACACTGCTGCACGTAATTCTTGTTTTATAAATCACACCCATCCTAGAAACATGCGCAGGTACTTTTGGATCACACCCTGCCTCCTACACACCCACTTTCTGCAATAAATATACGATGCAAACTACATTATGAATTTTCTGCATTTACATAAACCTGCTGATCAGCAGCATTTCACGAGTAACCATGACAACAAGACAAAAATTTAGGCCCTGGGGCATGATGAAGGCACGGAAAAAATGTTGCCTCAAGCGGCACTGCGATGTTGCAGCATGGAGCTGCGGAGCTGTGGAGTGATCATGGTGGACATAAAAAATAAAAACATAACAAGAAGTGGTCCAATGGAGGCATCATAAACAGCTGTGTGGTGCTCAGGGATTGCTGAGATATTCCAGATCTAAGGGGAACATTTACTAAAACGTTTAATGTTACCCAAAAGGGCTTTAGGCAGGAAATATTGTTCATCATATAAAAAAAATATCAGCCCGCTGGATGGCTTATTGCTGCTGGAACGAGCCGGTGTAAGGAGACCCCAGCAGTGCTGCAGCTGCACCAGTGCCCGTTTCGCTGCAGTGCTGAGTTTTAGTTTACGGTTTGATTCACACTTTTGTGCGTCACACAATTAAAGGTGTGCTTCACTTGTTTAATCAATACATTTGCAGTGGTCTCTATGGAACGAATGCCTTGCAAGTGGTAATCTGGGAAAAAAAGGTCCAGTATGCCTATTTCAGGAACTAGACGTGAGTCACATCAGAGCTGAGCTTCAGACAACAGGATCTGGAGTCTTACTTCCTGATATGTGGACATCTCTCCTCTGATTGGCTAACAGCAACACGACTCTACCACTGACTCTGTTTGCTCTGCAACGTTGATGTTTTATCTCCACTAATAACACAAGCCTGGAGGAGTTCTGCTGTGTGGTGGAGTTGCTAATGCTAACGGTTAGCTTCTACTAGCCCCACCCCTGAGAATGAAAATTGTATCTTTAATAAAAATGTATTATTTTTAAGATATTACATTCATGTGTACCTTTTTAAATTACTTATTGATGCATTAAAGGTGTGGTTCACTGAAAAAACATTTTTTTTAATAATTATTTCTGATCCTAATGGGTCACTCTGAGTGTTTCCTGCAGGCTGAACATGAAAATAATCTCCTCCACCTATCTCCTGCATTAGCTTCTGATAGAAAATAGACGGTGAAACTCTAGGATTAGAAAATCCTGACAGATCTACGTCACACTGTCACTGAACATTCATGGACTCACCCATCTGGACTAACGACGGGGAAGGCTATTGTTGGTTTAGCGTCCAGGAAACAGCAGAGAACGTCTGGGCTAGTAGAAGCTAACCGTTAGCATTAGCAACTCCACCACACAGCAGAACTCCTCCAGGCTTGTGTTATTTGTGGAGATAAAACATCAACTGAAATGTAAATTAGTGGAAAAAATGACAATGGTGGAGGAAAATGTAATGGAAATAATAACTGTGGAAATAAACAATGGAGCAGAAAAAATATACTAATTAGTTGTGTTTATAGAGCACCAGGTTCTGGTGTTGAAACATTTTCAGACACATTAATTGAGGTGATGGATGAATGCAAGAACAAAACTTTGTTCTTGTGTGGAGATTTTAATATTGATTTAGATTATTCTGCAGGTCTAAAAACAACAGGTGAATTTCTTGATTCAATGAGTAGTTTAGGTTTATTTCCTTTGATCAATAAACCAACTAGAATTACTTCACATAGTGCAACAATAATAGATAATATATTCACTAATAAAACAGATAATATTATGAGGAGTGGAATATTGATGACAGATATTAGTGACCACCTACCTGTCTTTGCAATATTTAAATATAAACATTTGACCAAGGAAAACGTTACTATTTCAAATGATAAAAGAGAAAAGTCAGTCAAAGCATTGGAGGCTTTGAAAAATGAGCTGGTAACACAAAGTTGGGAAGGAGTTTATGTTAACGACGTTAATGCTGCATATTCATCTTTTATGAAAATATTAATGAATTCATACTATAACAATTGTAAATTAATGAATAAGGTGAAAAATAACAGAAATAATCCATGGATGACTAAGGGAATAAAAAATGCTTGTTCAAAAAAGAATCACTTGTATAAATGTTTTTTGAAGTTAAAAACAAAAGAAGCAGAAAATAGATATAAAACCTACAAAAATAAATTAACAACAATAATTAGGAAACAAAAAAGGATTACTATGGTGATTTATTGAATAAGAATTAAAGTAATAATAAAGCAACATGAGGAATAATAAACAGTGTCATTAATAGAGATAAATCAAAATCTAACATACCAAATTACTTGATTAAGGATGATAAAGACATTCATGATGTTAGTGAAATTACTAATGAGTTTAATAAATTCTTCATCAATATTGGGGTGAGTTTGGTGTAAAATAAACCAATAATAGAAGGCACATTGAATACTATAGTTGATAATGTTGATAGTATTTTTCTTGACAGAGTAGAAAAAGATGAAACAAGAAACATTGTAAAAAACTGTGGAAATAAAAAATCAACTGATTTTGAGGATTTGGACATGAACACTGTTAAGATTATAATGGAATCTGTTATTGACCCATTTACATATATTTGTAATTTATCGCTGTCTACAGGAATTTTTCCTGATGATATGAAAATTGTGAAAGTTGTTCCACTGTTTAAAAGTGGTGATAAATATAATTTGACTAATTACAGACCAGTGTCATTACTTCCACAGTTTTCAAAAATACTTGAAAAAGTTTAGTATCGAGGCTGGATAATTTATTGATGAAAAGGCTATTCTAAATCATGTACAATATGGGTTCAGGACCAAACATTCAACTTCAATGGCGATATTGGAATTAACTGATAAAATCTCAACAGCAATTGATAATAAACATTCTTTTATTAGTGTTTTCATTGACTTAAAAAAAGCATTTGATGTTATCGATCATGGAAGATTACTTCAAAAATTACATCGACTTGGCATAAGAGGAGTGGCACATCATTGGATTAAAAGTTATTTAGACAATAGGAAACAGTTCGTACAGTTAAATAGTATAAAATCTGAATTGAGTGATATTATATGTGGGGTGCCACAAGGGTCGGTCCTTGGTCCGAAACTGTTTATATTGTTTATTAATGATTTTGTAAATGTGTCTACTTTGCTTGGTTCGGTTTTGTTTGCAGGTGACACAACATTGTTTTATTCTGGGTCAGATATACAAAATGTAATTCAAGTGCTAAACAGTGAGATGGTTAAAGTAAAACATTGGTTTGACTAACATTAAATCTTGATAAAACAAATTTTATAGTGTTTAATGATAAAAAAAATAATGAAGTATCTATAAATATTGATGGTGTGGAAATTCAAACAGTAAAGGAAATCAAATTTCTGGGAGTCATGATTGATGAGGATCTTAGTTGGAAATCACATATAGGATATATAAAAGGTAAAATGGTCAAAGCTATTGCGGTATTACACAGAGTCAAGTATTTACTAAACAGTTCTGGGTTGTTAGCACTATATCATTCATTAATTGAGCCATATTTGGCTTATTGTGTAGAAGTCTGGGGGTCAACATATAAAACCTACATTCAACCACTGTTTATTTTACAGAAAAGAGCTTTGAAGGTCATCAGTAACACCCGTTACAGAGATCCATCTAATCCTTTATTTTATTAACATAAAGTATTGAAATTTCATGATCTAGTGAGCTTAAGGATACTACTACTTATGTATAAAGCTAATAGCAATAGTTTACCTGTTAATATTCTGAAACTGTTCAAAAAAAGAGTTGGTAGTTATAAATTTAGAAGAACATGTGCTTTTGAGATGCCTAAGTTTAGGACTAAAAGGAAGAAATGCTGTGTTTCTGTGGTTGGGGTTAAATTATGGAACAATCGGAATAAGGAATTAAAAGAATCCAAATCACTAACTGTTTTTAAAAAATGTATCAAATCAATGGTATTAACTAAATATGTAAATATCTTTTGAGCGTTCATTCTGTGTTTTTTCTAAATACTATCACTTTTTTCTTTCTTTTTACACAAACAGAAGTTGTTTTTTTACCTTCTTATTTTGCTGAATATGTAAATATAATGTAAGATGGTGTTTGTGAAGTATTGAGTTAATTGAGTAGTGATATTGTAAATAATCTGGTATTGAAGAGCTGAAAGAGCAATAATATTGAATTTAAGTTTCTCTTATTTTAATTTAGTATTGTAAAAAGGGGCAGAACTTTATAAGATTTTTTCTTCTCTTTGCTCCTTTTCATTCATTGGTTGGTAATTTATTTAAATGCTGTTTGTTTTTTGTTTTATTTGTTGTTTGTTTTATATTATGAATGAAATAAAGAATAAAATGAAAGAAAGAAAGAAAGAAAGAAAGAAAGAAAGAAAGAAAGAAAGAAAGAAAGAAAGAAAGAAAGAAAGAAAGAAAGAAAGAAAGAAAGAAAGAAAGAACGTTGCACAGCAAACAGAGTCAGTGGTAGAGTCGTGTTGCTGTTAGCCAATCAGAGGAGAGATGTCCACATATCAGGATATAAGACTCCAGATCCTGTCATCTGAAGCTCCTTTCTCCTCCAGCTTACTTGCCCTTCCTGAAACAGGTGCACCGGAGATTTTTTCCACAGAGTATGACTTACAAGGCATTTATTCCAACTAGAGACCACTGCAGATGTATTAATAATATGAGTGAAGGACCTCTTCAAATGACAGCCAATGCTGCAATCTATTAAAATCATGTTGGAGGGACTTTCAGCTCTACTGGGCTTAGAGCACTATAAGATTGGGTCATCAACATATAAATGAAGAGGTTGAACAACACAATGTTAAATCATTGCTAAAAAAAAAAAAAAAGCAAAGAGAAAAGGTCCTAATGAAGAGCCTTGAGGAATGCCCCTATCCAGTCTCATAAATCTGGAATGAACTCCTCTGAAGGACACACACTGGTAGCAATAGTGAAAGAAATAATTAAACCAAAGTAACCATGTTCTGGAAAGACCAGTTGTGAATAATTTATCCAAGAGCAGATCACCATCTACCAGTTCAGAAGCTTTAATAACGTCTAAAAAGATGGCCTCGGGCATCAAGTTATTATGAAAACCAGAAGATTTGTACATTTCAACAAGGCTGATGATTGTTTTCTATATATTGGTAATCAAAGTATAATAATCTCAAAGAATCCTTTATTTTGTCTCAGTAAAACATTTGCACAGGCGGTTTTTAGCTAAAGCACTACAATATGTTTAAACACAGCTAGCTGCTATAGGAAGTTAGAAAAGTAGCAGCTCGAAACTCCCATGAGCCGTTGGTTCAAATCCTTGATGGATAGTTTATGATTTGTTTATTTGATTGTGTTCTTTAGTTTCTATATTGGTATAGATGGTAATGGTGCTTTTATACTGAATCCTATGTGCCATCTGCAAGGGTCAAAGTTCATTTAATGGAGCATGAAGATTGAATGCATTTAAACATTTTGAGAAAATCCTTAAAAATTAGGTCAGTTTCAAACTACAGCTTTACCAAAGATGTGTGTGCATCACTCAAGCGGAGTTACGTGGAAACTAGAAAACGTCTGACTGATCTGACCAGTTACCCTAACCCAGGATGGCTGCAAACACTTTCTTATCTCTTTTATTTATAAAGGTTCCCAGAGCCTTTCTATAAAAAGAGATGTTCTTCACATTAAAGTGTTTTAAGTTAAAGGATATATACGTCCTACTATAGTCTTTTAGACCATTAAAATAAATTGTATTAGAAAAATAACTAAAAAATGTGCTTTTTTGATCCTTTATTGTGAAGGGCATATTTTCTCGTGAGATCACACGCGATATTTCAGCTGTGTCGGACGCGCGCAGGACTGAGGAGCGCGTTGATTGGTGGAAGGAAGCAGGAAGCAGCTTCAGCGTCTTGCTCCAAAATAACAAAAGTTATAACTGAACCCGACCTGGCAGTGACCTACGGGATCTAACAGTACGAGCCCGAGCCTCGCCTTGTGCGTAATGGCGCCCTCGCTTGTTGTTGAGTTGGGACAAAGCGAGCTAACAGCCAGGCATCGGCTCTTATGCTGTTGTGAAGATGGAATACACAAACCGATCGGAGTTTTGTTTCCCATAACACGAATTATAACATGAGTCGTCAACATACTTGCCAACCTTGAGACCTCGGAATTAGGGAGACATTCAAAAGGGCCGGGGGGGGGGGAGAAATATACATATACACTCACAAGTGAAAAAAAAAAATCAAGTTTTTTTATTTGACATAATAATTATAAAACATGGGACACAGTCTTAGCTGCCCCAGATTTGGTCCAGTAGAACAATAATCCCCAGACTGCTATATAATTTTTTTACTTTATAATCACTATACTGTAGATAATTTATTGATGCCCTGTTTAAGCTAAGTTGTAAATGGGGCCCATATAGCATATATATTGATTGTTTCATCTCCTTTGATTCAGTAGATTTTCACAAAAGAATTTCATGATTTTCTTTCCTTAACAGAATGGACAGGGATCATACAGTCTATTCTACACATTATTTAAATAGAAATACAAGAACATTTTTTTTAGCCTATGTGAGTTATCAGACTTCCAACTTAGTGTCTTTAAATGTATATTTTAGCCAAATCCACCTGTTAAGATGCAGCAATGTTTTTCCACAGACCTGCAGTGTTGTGAGTTTCATGAGCCCACAGAGTTTAAATAACTTAGTTCTGCTCTTGAGTATCAACAGTGATGCTCATAAACCTTCAGATGGACTTAAACTATTATGCTGTTGGTTTAAAAAGCAGGAATGTGATCCGTTATTAGGAACCAGGCAGCAGAGAACGTAATTGACTTTAAAACATTCGTCTTAACTGTGTTAAAAACCGTCAATTCTTTCATTTATCTGCCCAAAGTCGTGGCTTTTTCACTGATAAGAAACTTGTTAATAACGCAAATATATTTTAATTTAGCCTCGGCGCTCTTATTCTAATCATTTACTTCCTTAACGAGCGGCTGAGCGCTGCGCGCTCCCGCTGCAGGACAGTGCAGAGCAGAGCTGAGTGAAGTTAGCTTCCCACCCACGAATGGTTAGTGCTACGTTTGTGCTGGAAGCTGCTGAAGATGGTTTGCTGAGCAGCATGCGCGCTGCCGCTGGAACACAGACAGCAGCAGCGGTTAGGCAGAAATTTGCAGTGTTGTCCGGGTGGAAATCGGGAGAAATTCGGGAAAATAGTGGCGGCGGGAGATTTTCGGGAGGGGGCGCTGAAAATTGGGAGTCTCCCGGAAAATTCGGGAGGGTTGGCAAGTATGGTCTTCAACGGTAAGACATCATTTATGCGTTTCACGTCATGAAATGAGCTTTGTTGTGCTGGTTTGTTCGCTGCTGGTTCATATTTGTTTATATTCGACCTTTGTGTCGGCATATAGGCTAATCTCGTGTTGGAGTGCGCGTGCTCGTGTGGTGCATGTGAGCTGGTTGAAGAAGGCAAGATTAAACAAACACGTCAATGTTAAATATCGGCTTCTCGGCCAGTGAAAAATCATTAGGAAGCCATTATAGACATTTTTTTAAGTGGAAAAGTAATAATTTCAGGTGATGACTCCTTTAAATAAATGACATCTACTGTTTTTCAACCACAAAACCCCAGCATCTCAGTATTACTAACTTATCATGTGGCTTCAGTGTTGTATTGTTGAAACTGATGTTTAGCCTGGTTTTTGTTCCAGCTACCAATAGCTGATTCGATTTTTAAATGTTATTTCTATATTTCACATATACACTAAATGTACAATCATTGTTTCCATCCTGTAAATAACCACTTCTTCCTTTAGTTTTCTTACAGATAGTTATTTTCAAATGTCTTATTGTATTTTTTATTCAGATTGTGCTCTGTGTGGTGTACCGTCTGACTGACAAAATAAAATCTGAATATTGTGGCAGTTTTATTTTGTTATTTATATTTGATTTAATTTATAAGTTACAGTTTGGGACATTACAAAGATATTTTGTCATCAGCCATGTTTGTAAGAAAGGTCTGATGACTCATGAATGTCTCTTGTGGTTTGAAACGTGCTGAAGAAAGTACACGAAAGGAAACAGGACCACTAATAATTACTAATTATACGTTTTCAGACCCCCAGACAAACCTTTGCTCTGGTCGGCTCATGCTTGATGCATGTCTTTTTTACTCTCTCTTTCTCTCTTGTACTCTCTCTCTCTCTCTTTTTCTCTTTTACTCTCGCTCTTTCTCTCTTTTAGTCACTCTCTCTCTCTTTTACTCTCTCTTTTACTCTCGATTCTCTTACTCTCTGTTTCTCTCTCTCTCTCTTACTCTCTCTCTCTCTTACTCTGTTTCTCTCTCTCTCTCTTACTCTCTCTCTCTCTTTTACTCTCTCTATCTCTCTCTCTTTTACGTTACAGTTTTTCTCAGTTGCTAAAACACTAAACCCTGCTGTCTGAACCAAAGGCTCAGTTGCTTGAACCCACTGATTGAATCAGTCACTCTTTTGGCAAAACCATCAGCACGTTTCACCTGTTTAGACTTGCCAAAACACATTTTCATTGTGATGCACCTGTGCTGCATAATGGTGAGCACAGGTGATAACGTCAATCACAAGTAAAGCACTGGTGTCACCACTTGAACACAACAACTAAAAATTGATCACACTTGTGGTTAATGATGTGAGGGAACATACACAGTGCTTCATCCTTATAGATGTATTCATGGGGTCTTTCCACTGCATCCAGTTGAAAACCCCTCTGTAGAAATAGATCTAGTTTTGTAAGTGATACAGAAAAAGTGATTTAGGTCACTACAGTCTATCACTACGTAATCAACACTGAATGTGTCTGGATAATATGCCAACCTGTACGTACTGGAGTCTTTGCTCTTACAGTAGTATTTGTATATTTTTTAAAGTTAAAGTCCCAAGTATTCATCACACACTGGTGAAATTACATCTTCGCATTTGATCCATCCCCGTGGTGGGGAGCGGTGAGCTGCAGCGGTGAGCTGCAGCGGTGAGCTGCAGCTGTGGCCGCGCTCGAGAACTATATTTGGTGGTTTAACCCCCCAATCCAACCCCTTAGTGCTGAGTGTCAAGCGAGGAGGTATTGGGTCCCATTTTTTCAAAGTCTTTGGTATGACCCGACCGGGAATCGAACCCTGATCTCCCAGTCCCGGGGTGGACACTCTACCACTAGGCCACCCGAGCTGGTGTGTTTTGTACTTTATTTTTAGTATATGGGCTTACTGTACACAAGTGTCAAGATTTCTGTTTTGTCTTTTTGTACAAGTGCTAAATGCAGTTATTTGTGTTTTGCAACATGCATTTCACCTACAGTGAACAATAAACATGTATTTCTCCAGCTTCATGTCCTGAGCATTGTGTTTTCTATTTTTCTACGTAGTGTTTAGTGACTGTTCAGTAGTGACTGTCATTTTGATTGACTCGGGGCACGATTTGACAACATAGTTCAGTTTTGAGCACAGATTGAACTGTTTTGAGGTGAAAGTTTCGTTTTTCAAGAAGAGTCTGAGGTTTTGGGGATTTAGCTTGAAAATTGGGTTTTGTGTTGACAAGTTAGAGAAAGGGAGAGCAGCTTGTCATGATTGGTGACTTACCCTCATCTGTGAGGGAGCAGGAGAGAACAGGGAGCGGTCGTTGGCGTCAGCCGTCGACGAAGACAGAGTAGCGCTCCGAACGGGAGTGGGAGATGAGCTCTGGTGGGAGCGAGGTGGCTCGGGGAAATAGTCCACGAGTCCGGAAAGCCGGCGGGCTTGAATGAAGAGCGAAGGCTTGAAAAAGGGATAAGCACAGTATTCTAGAAGACGTAGAGATCCTTGATGACTGAGAGCGTCTGAGAGTGTCTTTCCGGCTTTTATTGATGATGTTGGTGACGACGTTGGAGGGCGCCAGAGGCGCGTGGCATGACGGGGGATGTAGTCCGGTGGGAGTCCCCGGGAATGGATGTGACAGGACCCCCCCGTCCAGGGACGGCACCCGACGGACCTGGACGCCGGGCGTGGAAGTCGGAGATGAGGAAAGGGTCCAGAATGGCACTGGTGGGCTCACAGGAGCGTTCTTCAGGCCCGTATCCAGCCCAGTTGACCAGGTACTGCCATCCGCGACCCCTGCGGCGAGCATCCAGGACCCGCCGGACGGTGTAGATGGGGTCACCGTCGATGAAGCGAGGAGGCGGGGGCCGAGGAGGCGGGGGCCGAGGAGCGGGCGGAACTAGAGGGGAGGTCACAACGGGCTTAAGCTGGCTGGTGTGGTAGACCGGGTGGATCCGGAGCGAGGCGGGGAGCCGCAACCGGTAGGCGAGGGGCCCAATCCGGTGAGTTACCTCGTAGGGGCCCAGGATCTTGGGGGCCAAATTCCAGGGGGTATCCCTCAGCTGTAGATTGGCCGTGGAGAGCCAGACCTTGTCCCCGGGATGATAGGAGGGACCTGGGCGGTGGCGGCGGCCATGTTGGGTGCAGTACCAGTCGTTGGCCCGTCGAATGGCAGCACGGGCTTTGATCCAGGCAGCCCGGCAGTGACGGACAAATGTCTGTGCAGCGGGCACGTCAGTGTCCTCCGGCTGACGATCGAGGATGAGGGGTTGGTAGCCATAGCAGGTCTCGAAGGGAGAGAGGCCGGTGGCGGAGGAGACATGGAGGTTGTGTGAGAGATCCGCCCAGAGAAGGTAACAGGGCCAGAGTGTGGGCTGGCTGGAGACAAAGCAACGGAGGAAGCGGCCCAGTTGTTGATTCGCCCATTCTGTTTGGCCATTGGTCTGGGGGTGATAGCCTGAGGAGAGACTGGTCGTGGCCCCCACTAGGCGGCAGAAAGCCTTCCAGAACTGGGCAGTGAATTGGGGCCCCCGATCCGAGACGACGTCGTGAGGGAAACCATGGAGGCAGACAGCGTGTTGGAGAAGGAGGTCTGCTGTCTATTTGGCCGTGGGCAGGCCCGATAGGGCCACCAGATGGACTGCCTTGGAGAAACGGTCCTTGATGGTAAGGATGGTGTTGAGCCCATCCACGACCGGCAGGCCGGTGACGAAGTCCAGCCCCAGATGAGTCCAGGGTCTCCGGGGATAGAACAGCCCCTGCTCCCACATCAGAGGCGTCCACTTCGACCGTGAAGGCCTTACTGGGGTCCGGGCGGAGGAGGATCGGTGCAGAGGTGAAAAGATGAACCAGGCGACTGAAAGCCTTCAGGGCTGCTGGGGTGAGGGAGAATGGTCGAGCCTGGTGTTGGGCCTTCGTGAGGTCCGTGAGGGGGGCAGCAATGGCGCTGTAGTTTTTGATGAAGCGCCGATAAAAGTTAGAGAACCCCAGGAAGCTCTGCAACTGTTTGAGGGTGGTTGGTGGTGGCCACTTGGACAAGCCTCGACTTTCTGGGAGTCCATAGAGAGGCCGCACGAGTAAAGGTAAATCCCAGGAAGGAGATGGTGGATTGGTGGAAGGAGCACTTTTCCAGTTGGCAGAAGAGTCCATTCTCTAAGAGCCGGGTGAGGACAGCTCGGACGTGGTGATGGTGATCTTCCATGGTGGAGGAGTAAATGAGAATATCGTCCAGATAAGCGAAGGCCCAGCGCCCCAGCATGTCCCGTAGGACGTCATTGATCAGCCGTTGGAACACTGCCGGGCTATTACACAGTCCAAAGGGCATGACCAGATACTCCTAATGTTCTGTGGGCGTGATGAAAGCGGTCTTCCACTCGTCCCCCTCCTTCATCCGGACTAGATGGTAGGCGTTCCTGAGGTCTAATTTGGTAAAAATGGTGGCATGGGCGAGGGAGTTCAGAGCAGTGTCTATGAGTGGCAAAGGGTGCCGATCCTTGATGGTGACCTGATTGAGGCCACGATAATCAATGCAGGGTCGCAGGCCTCCGTCTTTCTTCTTTACGAAGAAGAAGCTGGCCGCACCGGGTGACGTGGAGGGGCAGATCAGGCCCTGGCATAGGTTCTCGGTGATGTAATCCTCCATAGCCCGGTCCTCGGCAGGTGACAGGGAGAACAGACGACCTCGGGGGGGGGGGGGACAGCCCCGGGTTGGAGGCGGATCTCCATGTCGTAAGGTCGCCGAGGAGGTAGAGCACCAGCCCGCTGCCGATCGAAGACGGCTGCCAAGTCCCTATATTGCGGGGGCACAGCCGCGAGGGCGGAGCATCGTGTTCGTCCGGCAGGGGTCGATGGAAGGTGCAGTTAGGGCCCCAGCCCAGGAGGCAGCCGGTGGACCAAGAGATGTTGGGGTCGTGAAGGGACAGCCAAGTCAGACCCAGAATGAGTGGAGTGGCCGGGGTTGTTATCAGGAGGAAGCGGATGGTCTCTTGATGACCCCCAGGCTCATGCAAAGCAGGCAGGTGCTGTGTTGGATGAGAAAAGAATCCAAAGGTTGACCGTCAACTGAAGTGACGGGAATAGTCCGATCCAGTTTGATCCGGTGGAGGTGAAATCGAGTGGCCAGTCCGCAGTCCATGAACTTCTGGGAAGCGCCAGAGTCCAGCAGGGCCTTGATCTCGACTGGTCCGCATGGGAGATGTAGAGTTACGGACAGCAGGAGCCGGCCTTCTAGTGGGGGTTTGGGTACAGGGCCAGGCGCAATACCCCCGATGATCACCTGGCCTGGTCTTTTTCCCGGCCTGATGGGGCACTGAGGGAGTCCATGACTGGCAGATCCGCAGTAGGGACACAGACCTTCCTTACGGCGCCACGCCTTCTCGGCGTTGGACGTTGGAGGGTGCCAGAGGCGCGTGGCATGACGGGGGATATAGTCCGGTGGGAGTCCCCGGGAGCAAGGCCGGATTATCCAATGGGCATTATGGGCACTGGCCCAGGGGCCCACGCCCACTAGGGGCCCATCTGAGCAGCCCATGGAAGGGGAATAAGAGAGGTCTAACAGAAAAACACCAGGGAGACATTTATTATACTGTAACTGACTCAGCTACAGGGCACAACACACACATCGCAAAGATAATCAATTAAAATACTTTATTTTACATGTTGCTCCACCCTTTTTTCCACGTCTGTGCGCCTCTCTTGTGCTCGCTCCAGCGTCTCCGCAGGTACGGAGAGCACCGATCGTTCATGCGCTCCAGATGCTTCTCGCTGACCTGCGCACAGCCCCAGTAACATTCTTAAAGTCACAAAGGAAAATCATTAACACGCCTGACGCGCTCTGCCTCAGCAGAGCTCAGAATATTTTACTAAATGTCAGAAACGTGCATTACAACGCATTTTAACCAGGAATCAATTAGTGGGTTTTCTTTGGGGTTCTGATTATGGGGGAGCCTGAAAAAGGTCCAGTTTCAATATAACATTATTTCTATGGACTCTAGCGCACCAGGACTTCTTTAGAGCAGAGAGGACAGAGACGCTGATTGTCGCGTTCCAGGCTGCTTTCTGCGCGCACCGCGAGCACAAAGTCACGCCACCAAAAGAAAACAACACGAGATCGTTCATGTCCGCTCATAAATATTCTGGTACTTTCTCTTTTATTCATGCTTGACGCGCTCTGCCTCAGCGGAGTTCATCTGTGCCCGGGTGACATCACCTCACTGCTGCGGGCGCGCAAGTGCGCATTTCGCTCTTTTTGCGGTGCAGATCCCTGAACTGCTGTGCTGCGGTTATTTTACCTCTCTGCCTTGGCTGCTGCACTCACTTTCAGCTGCTTAGTTCATAGCGCATGAAGTGGAAAAACTCAAAAAGCCTGGAAGCGGTTTTTCTGGAGGATTGAGAGGAGATGCAGAAAGATCAGAGAAAGACAGGATGGAAAACAGTCAAATTAAAACCAAGAAACCAAAACAAAGAGCTTGAAAATGAAAAGGCATAAAGCAACAATCTATAAGCATGTATTATTTACATATTTGAAACAATTCAGATGACCTTCAAAGCTCAGTCCCACCCAGGGCTGGTTCAAGGCATTTGGGGGCTCAAGGCAAAATGGACTTGGAGCCCCCCCCCCCTCCAAAACGTTGAGTTTGTTCGCTCCCAAAAACCCAAAGTGTGAACTTTTGTGGTTTCTCTCTTTTGAAATAAATATGACTTTTAGAGCATTACCCCAAACCTCCACACCATAAGTAATATAAGGTAACATTAAAGATGAATACAGCAGGAACGGAGCCTTATTAAGCACGTAAAACATGTTTTACCAAATACTGCAATCGTCTTTTCCAGTTTTTATCTAATTTTATTTTGGATTTCCAGCAGATTTTACGGTCCTGTATCAGTCCAAGAAACTTGATTTCTACAATAAACATAGTGATATTAAATAATAATAATTATTATTATTATTATTATTTTTATTATTATTATTAGTAGTAGTAGTAGTAGTATTCATATTATTGTAAATGTATTTATTTATTAGAAGGAAAGCGTTTTCACATGACATTTACTTCCCATTTAGTATCTGATGCTTTAAAGGAAAAGTTCGCTTTTTTAGACATTAAGTTTTATGTCTTCCTTCACCCACCCAGTGCTCTGTAAACTTTGACCCATTTCACACACACCCCCCTGCCCAGAGATTTTCAGGGGAGAAGTGATTCAGAAAGGTAGTTCTGGCTAGTTTCGGGGGCGCTTTATCTGCGCCGTTTAGCCTCACAAAAGGATTAGCCTCTGAAAGCATGGCTAATTTACATCTCACAAACAAAGAGAAAAAATTTACAACGTCACATTACAACGGGACTAGTTTTTGTCATTCGTATCCCTGCGCCGGTCCCCGCGGATATTAAACAGCGCTTCGTATGTCAGCTGTTTCACTGCCGAATGCCGAAAACATGTCAGACTCCGTCTCATCTGATGACGAATTTCATTTTAACACTATATCAGATGAAGAAGAAACTTATTTTACTACTAGGATATCTTTATGAGCCAGAGTACACGGATGAAGAACTGCATTTGCTACACAAAACACACACATCAACACAGATTGTTGACAAAGCTACTGCAGTCTATGATCAACCATCGGTGTAAAGATGATTGCATAAATAATGCGCTAAAATGCGAAGATGATTGCATGAATACGGCAGACATAGCGGAATAAATA
>SSNS01000414.1:392221-432202 GCA_006937985.1 Aphyosemion australe | reverse complement strand
TTCCAGCCGAGTATCCTTGGAGTAGCCGATTGCTAAAAGCCACTGATGCCTTAGAGAAACGTCCTTAGCAGGAAAAGTGTCAAACCGAAAAGGTGATCCTGTAACATCCTTATTGTTACAACCCGGGAACCTGCAGGTATGCACCATGGCTCGATATATTTAAGAAAAACTACTTTTAAGTGACTTTAGAAGTTGTTGTTTCACTCATACAGCCAGGATTAGCAGCCAGACACGAGCCCGTTCTATAGCTGCGGTGACCGGCGCAGGGATACGAATGACAAAAACTAGTCCCGTTGTAATGTGACGTTGTAAATTTTTTCTCTTTGTTTGTGAGATGCAAATTAGCCATGCTTTCAGAGGCTAATCCTTTTGTGAGGCTAAACGGCGCAGATAAAGCGCCCCCGAAACTAGCTAGAACTACCTTTATGAATCACTTCTCCCCTGAAAATCTCTGACCAGGGGGGTGTGTGTGAAATGGGTCAAAGTTTACAGAGCACTGGGTGGGTGAAGGAACACATAAAACTTAATGTCTAAAAAAGCGAACTTTTCCTTTAAAGATATTGGCCAGACTCAGCATGAAAACTTGTAAAATATCAGTTTAACTACACTTTAGCATCTATAAAAAAAATAAACTGGGTTCAGTTTTTAATTTTGTTCAGCAGTTTTGTCATAAATCATTATAGAAAATCAAAATTCTCTCCTCTAAACACTGAAAAGCACTGGTTCTGCACACGTCACTCAAATATGTGTAAGAAGGCACTGCTCCTGCTGCTTACTAGGAGATTAGTTGTGTTTTGCTCTACTTTGTGCTCTCAATGCTTACAGATAATCACGTTTACAGCTGCAGCAAAAAGTCTGAGCCATATGTCAGAGTCCTACATGCATTTCTAACTAATGTAGCAACATTAAAGTCATTGTTTGTGAGGAGAATCGTAGCGAGCTGTTAGCACAATGCTAGCTTCAGTCAGACCTGCGTGACCATTACAACACAGCTGATGCACAGACTGCAGGGGCTGGTCAGGGCTGCTCACTCAGAGGTTTGATCTAAAATAATAATCTACATATTCCAACTATAAATCCATCTGGAACCACTACCGGTCCTTCTGGACTCCAAGTCCCATTAGCATGATGGCAGCCGCATGGCTAAACGTGTTAGCTCCGGTAAGGAAAAAATAAGTCACTTGGGAACGCTACGACACACACGGGTTGAATCTAAAAAACCAGATCCTTCTGAGACCAGCAGATCCTTCGTGCCATCCTGGATTAAAGCCAAAACAACTACGGGGGGGTGTTGTGGAGTAAAGAGAAGGGGGGGCCTTTCGGCACTTTGTGCCCAGGGGCCCTTGCAATCATAATCCGGCCCTGCCCGGGAGTAGATGTGACACAGTTTCCAGAAATGTGTCTTAGCAATCGAGAAAAACTGTAAATAATGTGAGAAGCACATCGTTCTGAGTGAGAGCATCAGTCTGGTCTGGGTCAAGGTTCTGCGGTAGGTCAGCGTTCCACAGACAGGCCTGTGCCTGCACAAGAATATTATCACATTCAATAATGAATAAAGCCTTGTGATTGGACGTGTGTTGTCATGAACCCAAACTCAAGCAGGACCGGCCTTTTCACAAATGCAGTGACTTTCTCATGTTTTTTATTGGCTAAAATAAAATATCATTTTTTATTCTTTGGAATGGAGCCAGTGAATCAATCAGAAAAGCAGCTTTGAATTTTAGAGTTTGAACCTTTTCTTCTCTGCTGAAGTCTGGACAAAATCCTCTGGAAACCTGGACTTTCAGCTGTCCTTGGAAACACGTGCTTCAGTAAGCATTTCAAGAGATGTTTGACAAAAAGAAATCCTGCCAAAGTTTTAGAAGTGTTGCAGTGAGTCACCTTTTCTCACACATGCACAGCTCTGCTCTGTTTTGCACTTATTTTGGTTTGTTTCCCTGACCTTTAACTCTTGCCCCAGAGAGATGCAAATGCCCAAAAGACCATAATGGCTCCCTTCCTGTGTAAAAACCAGGCCGTAAAGGAAGATAATTAGAGTTGTCATGACAACGGGGTCCAGCGGACTGATGGAGCCATGTTTGCTTGCAGAACTTCAAACGGTATCAAAGCTCCACGGGTTGGTACACGAGCTCTGGTTTGAATTACTGACCGAGCTCCACCGTCTCACTTCAAATTCAAGATCTAGATGGAATGGCTCCTTAAAAAAATCTGAAAGGGGAAAAAAACCTGAGTTTTGTCCTGATCCAGACGGACCCGCAGATCTGGATTTCATTAGAGACAATTATCTTATCTGTTTCATCTCAATGCTGCCCCAAGGGTTGGCAGGCAGATCACTGGGCTCTGTGCAGTCTGAGAGCCAGCCAGAAGGCCTGTGGATCGGGTCATTAAAACACTCCTGCCCCTGCTGCTTGTGATAAAATATTTTCATGCTTTTGTAAATAGATTTTCTTCTTTCAACTCCACAGGAAACAAAAAACACAATGTTTCTTTTCTGGATATCCGAGGATAAGGACGTCCTGAAAATTTGAAACGAGTCAGCTGGAGCAGTGTTGGTTTAGCGCTCGGGTCGAGCTGCAGGAGTTGGTCGTTGCTTATGTTGATGTTTTCTTGCCAACATCTTGCTGCACTTGATCTTCACCATGCAGCTAGGTTAACGCAGAGCCTGGAGAACGTTTAGGGTCCTAAATACCATGACGCGTACAGTTAAGTTCATGATGAAATGATTCACTGAAAGATGCAATAAACTTGAAACAAAACTCTCCTTTAAACTGACTGATTTTGGATCAAATCCACAGACTGATCTGACTTTTTTTGAGAACATTTATACCACTTTTATACACAGCAAATTTAAAGGAGCAGGAGGCAGGATTTGTCCAAAAGCAAGAAATAAATAGGATACATGTTAATTCTTGTGAAGCTAATGGGTGATGAAGCATTTTAAACTACAAAGAATGATGAAATCCATTTATCATTCCATTTTGTTAACTAGGCTGTGTGCTGCAAAATGCGATGCAGTTCGGTCCCGAATTTCCTGCGCTGCTTTACGGATGTGACACTTCAAGCGCGTTCTCGACAAGCTTCAAAACCGGAAGAAGAAGAGGAAAAAGCTGGCTAGGTGGCGGTAATGCGTTGTTTGCTAGCCGCGTTAAAACCTCAGAAGAAGAGGACGAACTCTGGAAATGGATTCTACAACCAGCAAAAGACCAAGCGCAACTCAAAGCCCACTAAAGAGTGGCACAAAGAAGAAGGTTTTATCAGCGGCATCTCGAGAGTCAAAAAGAAAGTATGAGAAAAGCCGGACAGGGACCCGAATATGTATTGGATACGCTATTGAAGAATGGAGACTGCTTCAACTTGATCTGGGACTGAAAAAGGATGCGGACATGGCTCATTTTCTAGTGACCAGGTAAGGAATAATCGGTAAACATATCAGAGCGGGGTCTCCGCAATTTAAACTAAGAAAATAAAATCTATGGATTTAGATAATACAAGTTTAGGTAATCTAACAAATCTTTGTGCAGATGAACAAAAAACAAGAAGCTAACGGTGCTTAGCATATAGCTTCCTGATCCATTTGAAATAGCTAAATGCAACTAAGGAGTAATCGGATCACTTCTGCGTTTTGTGGACGAGACACCACTTGTCTTTTGAGATAAATGGATGCTCCGTTTATTCTGACGAGAAACGTAAACAGAGCTTGATTTGATGATATGATCTCACCGATGAGTCGGAGATAGCTATAGTGCGGTAGCCGGAGAGAGCTAGCGTGCGGTAGCATTTCAGCTGTGATCATGCTTCAGTTTCTGTGTACCACTGAAGAGAACGGACATTTTCCAAACCGAAGATGAATCATTAGAAATATGTCATATTTGACCTACAGTCCAACCTCTAAGCAGGACTGTTACTTACTTCGTCGCTAGACATGGTGCCTTGTTTTGATAATATCGAGCCGCGCTCTGGCCGTACATCACTGTGAAACTTTTTTTTTTCATAGTGAAGAGTTCATGCGCGCTCTCGTGCCGGGCTGCAGTTACTCACAGCGCCGAGCGCGTCGCTAATGAGTTTCGTTTCATCATCCTGCTTCCTGCTCCTTTAAAAGTGTTAATTTTGGGGTGTTGGTTCGATTTAACACTAAAAAGAGTTATATTATTGCTATATAACACCATCCATCCATCCATCCATTGTCTTCCGCTTATCCGGAGTCGGGTCGCGGGGGCAGCAGCCTAAGGAGGGAAGCCCAGACCTCCCTCTCCCCAGCCACTTGGGCCAGCTCCTCTGGGGGAGTCCCAAGGCGTTCCCAGGCCAGCCGAGAGACATAATCTCTCCAGCGTGTCCTGGGTCTTCCTTTGGGTCTCCTCCCGGTTGGACGTGCCCGGAAAACCTCACCAGGGAGGCGTCCAGGAGGCATCCTAATCAGATGCCCGAGCCACCTCAACTGGCTCCTCTCGATGTGGAGGAGCAGCGGGTCTACTCTGAGCCCCTCCCGGATGACCGAGCTTCTCACCCTATCTCTAAGGGAGAGCCCAGCCACCCTGCGAAGAAAACTCATTTCGGCCGCTTGTATTCGCGATCTCGTTCTTTCGGTCACTACCCAAAGCTCGTGACCATAGGTGAGGGTAGGAACGTAGATCAACCGGTAAATTGAGAGCTTCGCCTTTTGGCTCAGCTCTCTCTTCACCACAACAGACCGGCACAACGCCCGCATCACTGCAGACGCAGCACCAATCCGCCTGTCGATCTCACGCTCCACCCTTCCCTCACTCGTGAACAAGACCCCGAGATACTTGAACTCCTCCACTTGGGGCAGGACCTCGTCCCTGACCTGGAGAAGGCATTCTACCCTTTTCCGACTCAAGACCATGGTCTCGGATTTAGAGGAGCTGATTTTCATCCCAGCTGCTTCACACCCGGCTGCGAACTGCTCCAGCGAAAGCTGGAGATCATGTTCTGATGAAGCCAACAGGACCACATCATCTGCAAAAAGCAGAGACCTGATCCTTAGGCCACCAAAACGGATCCCCTCACCACCTTGGCTGCACCTAGAAATTCTGTCCATAAAAGTTATGAACAGAATCGGTGACAAAGGGCAGCCTTGACGGAGTCCAACTCTCACCGGAAATAAGCCCGACTTACTGCCGGCAATGCGGACTAAGCTCTGACACTGGTCGTACAGGGACCTAACAGCCCGTATCAAGGGGCCTGGTACCCCATACTCCCAGAGTACCCCCCACAGGGGCCCCCGAGGGACGCGGTCGAACGCCTTCTCCAAATCCACAAAACACATGTAGATTGGTTGGGCGAACTCCCACGCACCCTCCAGGACCCCCCCAAGGGTATAGAGCTGGTCCAGTGTTCCACGGCCAGGACGAAAACCACATTGCTCCTCCTGAATCCGAGGTTCGACTATCCGACGGACCCTCCTCTCCAGAACCCCTGAATAGACCTTACCAGGGAGGCTCAGGAGTGTGATCCCCCTGTAGTTGGAACACACCCTGCGGTCCCCCTTTTTAAATAGGGGGACCACCACCCCGGTCTGCCAATCCAGTGGAACTGCCCCCGATGTCCACGCGATATTGCAGAGCCGCGTCAACCAACACAGCCCCACAACATCCAGAGCCTTAAGGAAATCCGGGCGGATCTCATCCACCCCCGGAGCCTTGCCACCGAGGAGTTTTTTGACCACCTCAGTGACCTCTGCTCCAGAGATTGGAGAGCCCAACCCAAAACCCCCAGACTCTGCTTCCATCCTGGAAGACGTGCCGGTGGGATTGAGGAGGTCTTCTATATAACACATGAGAGTCAAACCCAAGTGTTAAAAAGGAGTGTTTCCTAGTCATCTCTGTAGGTGTCATTTTGGACAAAATAACTCCTGAAAAGCTAACTCTGAACTCCCACAGCAGCTAGAACACCTCCAGAGTTAATTCGCAGACTCCACCTCTTTATTCTAAAAGTTGGACTGGTAGCGACCGATAGGCTGCAGAGAGCTGCAGTGGGCGAGGTGCATTGTGGGTAGTGATGTTGTTAGTCAGGTGGGTGGGGGGGTTGTGTTGTTCTTAGTTATTACTTTGTTCACTGTTGCAAATGTGGTGTTACTTGTTGCTGGTACTGTAAGTGAGGAGGCTGGTCACAGGAATGGGACCGCTGTGCCGTTCCACTGTCACAATAAAAAAGTGGAGCATGGTTCACACTAAATGCTCAGGCCTCTGCTCCTTGTGTTCCTCTCTCACTGGCTGTCCACAGTCATGAGGTCAATAGACCTTTTTCACAAAAACCAGAAGTGCGCGATCGTTGGGAAAACTCCTTCCTAACTAGGTCAGATTTCAGTCAGCATGGATCGTGTCTGCACTAAAAACCTTTTACATTTGCCCAATATAAAATTCTAAATAGGTCGCAGAAGACCACAAAACACACAGCAATATGATACTGGAACGCAGAGCTGCTACCCATGAAAAATAAATCAATTACAGCGATATTACATTACAACATGATAATCTTATTGTTCTAACAATATAATTTTCACGTTCTTAGAATAAAAATCTCACTTTGAAACAATATAACATCATGTTCTAACAACATACACATGCATAATATAGAATATATATAATAAAATGTATGATAATTATATTGTACAACTGTGATAAACGTCTATGAACGTGAAATTTATATTGTTTGAACAATAAACTGTTAACATGGCGCGTTCATTTTATTTTGCGTGGGTGGCAGCTCTAAACTATGAGTTCAGCATCATTTACTTGTCATGAACACATAAAAGAACTTACATTATAGCAGAGTTAGCTTTGGAGAACTTACCTGCGGGGCTAACGTAGCATCATCATGGTCCAGCCTTGTCGCCTACTTTACCTTTTCTAGCTCCTGGCTCTCCAATTCCTGTGCTGCACAAACTACCGTTTGTGTTACCAAACATGTAGACTCCTGGGGTGAAGTTACTCCAGGAGAATAGACATGGTACCGCATCCGAGTTAAGGCGGCTAACACTTAGCCCCAGCACGTAAACATAGCCGTGAAGTGTCTGCTGCAGACGTAAGTATTTTCCCTTTAATTAACAGAATTGAGCCTCTCCTCACGCGTGATCGCCCTTAGACAGTTTTGTCTTACATCGGTAGATGTTGGAAACCAATGGAAATGGAGATAGGGCTGCTTCAGAGCATGAGAAAAACAGACTGATCCCCATACGTAACGCTGCGATAATTCTTATTTTCCGCTGCACTGACGTATTTCCGGTTAAAAACCCCGGAAGCGTGAAAAAGGTCTATAGCATGAGCTAGCTGGTGTTTTTCAGTGTGGCTGTTACACAGCAAGTTCAGCATACTCAAAGTAACACTGTCAGAGTTGATTTCAACACTTTTAAAGTGTCTATGTGTACACACCAGAAAGAGTTAATTTAACTCTTTTTGGAGAGTTGGTACTTTAACGCTTTAGCTAGTGTTAAGAGTTACTATATTAACTCTAACACCAGTGTTGTCAACTCCAGAAGAGTTGGTTTTTGACACTAAATCAGAGTGAAAAATTAGAGATAACTTTAGTTAGGGCCGGCTGGGAATGGACTTAGAGTAAATGACCAAATAATGGACACACAATTTACAGACTTTATAAATAAAATGCATTAAAAATGTTCATGATACTGCACACCCCATGTGGCTGAAAGTGTCATAAATACCAGTCAAATAAATCCAAGTTGCAGCTCCTAACTAGTCACAGCCCGGTGAGAAACTGGCTCAAGTCTTGCTGCCACGCTCTTTGATTAGAAAAGTGTCTTACCACCAATTAGCACCTATTTTAGCTAAATGTTCTGTCATGGACTTTAACATTTACCATGTTAACTGAAGCCTGTGGAGGTTGGCACATAGTTGTTAGGATTTCTGAGGGCTAACTCAGCATCGCGCCGTCTTATGAGGAGAATTAGCTCAAATATTTGTTCCTGAGAAAACTGCTCTCAGTATTTCCTTGTGTTTTATTTTTTATAGAACTTTGTTTTAATGCTCTCCAAACCTTAACCCAGGCTGATGAGCTGCTTGTCTGAGATCACTGCTGGTGTCACTTTTACTTTCATGCAAATCAGAATGCTCAAGACCTTCAAACAGCCCAAACCTCTGAAGGGCACCTGGCTGCTTCTTACTCCTGAAACTCCTTCAAACCTGCTGAGGTTGTACACCCTGCTTCTGCATTTAGGCTTGGTCCATGTTAATAAACTATTGAGGACATGTACTGCTGCTCCTAAAGTTGCATCATCATTTCAGAACATATTAAAAACAAGTGAAACTCTTATGAAGAACAGCACTAAACAACATGGGACAGTTTAGCTGAGAAAAGGCTGATTCCAGAGTGAGATGCCCTTTGTAGCAGTGGGATGGTGGCGAATGAGCAGAAAGGGATGTGAGGCCCCATGGAGGACCTGGAGCTGTAACTGAGAACCCTCCTCATCAGGGGTTAGGGATCACGCGGGCAAAGACTCCCCTTCATCACAGCCAAGCCGGGAAATGCAGAGGACAGCGTGGGTCAGCTCAGCCGGCCCGCTGTGTGCCGTTACCATGGCAAACATCCCAAAGGCCAAAGAAAACAGATGACAAGCACAATAATATAAGGTGTTCACGTGAAGGTCAGCTGCTTGCAATGCTCTTAACCACATACCCAAAGCTCCGCATTCTCCATAAAAAGTGAAAAAGTCTGAGTATGTTGAGGGAAAACGTTTCTACAATGTTTTCTCTTCGTGCTTTCAGGAAGCCTTGAGGGACATGCTCCAGAGACCGAAGCCATTGAGAGAGTCCAGCCCACGTCCATCACAACTTATTTACTTTCCGGCTCTTTGTTCTGTGTGCCCTGCCGATGGAATCTTGCATCCTCTTCGAGGGGAAATTTTATGACTTATTAACTGTCAACAGTTCATAACCTCTGAGGAGCTATTAAACTCTCTCCTGTGGTCACACAAGAAATGCCAGTGTTCGGTTCAGTCCCAGAAGGGTTCTGAATGTTTGCGCTTTCAGTTCCGCCCTGTGTGCAAGTGCAGCAAAATACTTCAGCTCCAGCATCAGATGGTCGTAGAGATAAGGATAATAACGTGTTTATTTTGTTTTGAAACAACAGAAGGAATGGTGTGGATATGTGATCTGTAAAGGCTAAAGAAAATAGCCAAAGAGCACCAAACCTTTGCAAAATGTCATCACTACTATAATCATTTTTAGCTCTGCCATAGTTATATTTGCACATGAGAAATGGTGTCAGCAGTGAGACTAAATCATTTATCACCAGCCAAAAACAACTCGGATGAATAATTGAGTCCAGATGTGGTTGATTCAAGCAAGATAGCAGGGTTCATTTCCTGTCTGTGCTCTGTACGACAACCTATTACACCTCCCAGGCAGCTGCCGGGTACACCGGCCCTGCCTGAGCGTCAACACTCCTCAGGTGTTGGCGTAAGAATCACACAGCACACACGGGAACGCCAGTCTCTCCTCTTTCTACTCCGCGTGCTCCAACGGTAACGGATTCTGTGTCCTGTGTTGCTTTTACAGCACAATACAATAAGATAATGAGCTGATGCTTGGGGGGTTTCACCCATTCATTTAAACATAAACTGTTGGACAAATGACATCATGCAAGGTATACATGATTTCAATGTTGTTTTGCTCTGTCAAGTCGTTTGTAAATGAAAGAATGAAATGAAAGGATGCATAAACTCATCACATCAACTCCTCTGCAGTAGCAGTTCTCATGTTTATTTTATATGCTAAAAGATCTGGGAGGCCATAACTCTCTGTTGGTCTTAAAAGCCCGGCTCTTCCGGGCTTTTTGGAGCCCATGTGGAAACAATTAGGCTCTCTGACTCTTGGCCATGCAGGTGACTGACACTGAGTGACCACTCCTCTGCACCAGTGCATGTGCTAATGAAGCCGAATTTCCTCATCGTCTTCTGTTGTTTAAGCTGTTTAACTTTGCTCCCAGTTGCCTCCCAGCACACTTTTAGAACCCCACCAGTAGAAAGGAGCAGATCTATTGAACGGTTTAGAAATGCCCCTACATCTTTTTGGAGAGCTGGTTATTCTCAGCTTAGAGTGAAATACATTTGCAGCTAGCAGGTGGGGCCAAGTCTTGTGTCTTTCAAGCTGAGCTGAAATCTGTATCCATCTATTTCAGCACGAGTTGCATGCCAGTTTCAAAACAAATAAACACACGTCGAGGAGGTTTCTGTGAAGAAAATCAATCTGTGGAAGGATGTCAGGGTTGTTTAGAAGAAAAGGTAAATAGTGAAGCGGAGTGGCCTACACGCTTTAATGCTGTGTTTACACTGTAATTAGTCTCTGCAGAATGAGATTCCTGACAGAGAGGTCTGAGACGGTGTGGCATGGTAAAATAAACTCCAAACAGGGCTGTTTCAAGACATCCTCCATGGACCATAAACCAAAACGGCTTCTTTAGACCACAACCACTGCTCTCTAATTTCCAAAATGGGTGGTCTGAATGTTCCTTCTTCTTACCATCATCTTCCCTGTCTTTAATGGGATTTATTCATCCTTACATCTGTGCTGTGTGTTTTCTGTTGTTGTTTTTTTTTGTCCGTCCCAGTGTTTGTCACTCCACTTCCTGCTCCCTCCCGTCTAGCGTGAACCTGGTTGGAGCTTTAGCTTCCAGCTCTCCACAGGCCCCTCGGGCTCAGAGCTGATGACAACAGTCTGCAGAGGAAAGAGGGGAGGAAGAGAGGGAAGGGCAGAGGGGGGAGTCTGGGTCTCATTTGAAACTGTGTCACTGTCCACCTGAGCAAACAGAGTGAGAGAAGGAGGGAGGATGCTGGTAGGAACCTATTGGTAAGGGAGGAGCAGCAGAGTGACAGCAAATGTACAATAACATTAGTCTTCCGCTTTGGCCCAAGCTAAAGCTCCTTCTGGACACATCTCTGCCTCTTCGTATTATTCTTTTTCCTTTTTTTCTGCTTTGCATGGAGCTTCGTCCAATGGAAACACATTCCTGTCATGCCTCACTGCTGTTCCCTGTTTAGATTTCTCATTACAAACAGCATTACACGCATGGGCTGGAGCTGGCCAGAGCACAAGGGAAGGAGAGGCCTGGGACCTCAGTCCTTCGCAGAGACGAAGGTCAATCACACTGTGGCACGAAAACCATAATCCTACACATTAAAGGGATCAGACCTTTAGAGGTGGGTCTGTGTGAAAAATGTACACCTCACCTAACTCTCAGTTTGGAGAAAGATGAAGATTCAAACTGATGCCACTTTCTAAATCCCATTCATTTGTATTGCACACCCTGAGAAAAGAAAGGTTGAGCTGAACAAAGCACAAGTGCAGTGCCATGCATCATGGCAAAGTTTCATTTGGCTGAACTTTGACCGTGGAGCTCTCTGACGTGCACTCACACAGCAAATAGATGCAACAAACTGCTCCACTGAGAGGAAACGATCTGGTCAGTTTGGAAACAGCCAGCCTGAAAACGCCACACCATGCTGCTTTCTGGATTATACCATCGAATATAAATGGTCCTTGCCACTTCCCATTGTATCCACTCATAAGCTGCTTTGTTTTTTAAAGGGACACTAGTCAGTTTTGGCTTGATTTTAGCACCCCCTAGTGTTCGTTGGCGAAACCGAAAGTTAAACTTATCTCCTCGCTGTGCGTTTGTCTTTTTAACACCTTAACCCTTAGAGGTCCCTCGTGCATTTTTTTGTGCAGGCAGTGTGTTTTTGTTTTTTTACAGTGCAGATCTTTTTTTAATAAAACCTGACATTAAAGGGGTTAAATCTAAAACACACACATTTTATTTTGTGAGTGCTGAAGCCAAGGATGGAATTTGTGTAAAAAAATCTGTCTTATGAAACATTGTATAATTTTAATTACACCTTTGTATCAAGGACATTTTTTTGTGCTAAGGATCCCAAATGTCGCTTTTTTTAAGGGACCTCCCAGGGTTAATCTAACTGCTGAAATGTCTCCTCAGCCTTCATTAGTGTCTACAGGAGCGGTTCATCACTAAATCAAACAAATCAGCTGCATTCATGATCTAAAACATGCAGGAAACATGCTGGAAGCAGACTGCAGAGCCAGGTAGGTCAAGCTGAATTTTTCTAAGTCCCAACAGACCGGACCAGCAACTGTGAAGTTGCAAGTGCAATATTCTGGTCACAGGGGGCGACAGGGGCCGGGTGGTCTTTCATTGACCCTGTAAAGGGTCATTTTAGCACAAACTGGCTCAAGAAAATGATTTAAAAATATTAAAAAGTTGCAAAGTGTCCCTTTAAGCCATACAGTTAAACCAACATAACTGGGAACTTTCTCTTCTCACCACATATATTGTCTTCTTGTTGTTTTGAAAACTCCTGTTTTCAGCCAAACTCAATGGTTTTTGGAAAAGTACACTCTAAAAAAAATTACACTGGCTCAACTTAAAAAAATTGTTGTAACATTTTGCATTTAACTTTTTAAGTAATTCCAACTAAGCAATTATTGAGTAAATCCCTTGGAACTTTTATAGCTGGACGAACTCAATTAGTTTAATTCAACCAACATGATTTGTTTTGTCCTCTAGAACCTTAATTAAGTTGAACCAACTCAAATTTTATATCAAAATTTTAGTGTTAAAAATTGCTCAAATTACTTTATTTAGGTTGCTATAACTCATTTTTTTTACTTTCCCTGTACTTAAAAAAGTCCATGCAAATTGTTACAACAATTTTATTGAGTATTAGCAACATATTTCATTTAAGTCAGAATAACTTGGACATGACAATTCCAGTTTTACTGTCAAAACATTATTTATTGTAACCAATGTATCATGACAACTTTTATTGCTATCAAGCATCAATATTCAACAATACAAAAAAACCATTTGAAACCATCTGATCAACATCCACTCAATCAGAGTGAAAAATATACTTGCAGTATAATGTACTTAAGTACTACTTGAACATACTTGAAATGTAAAGAGTGTGATGAACCGGCACATTCTAAAAACTGTTTTTATCTTTGTGTGAACATATTATACATCAGTGAGTGTGTCTGTGTGTTTCTAACATTTCTGTTAACCCTTTCCTCTTCTCCAGCTAACCTTCCTTGATCACTTATTTATTCACCTCACCTTTTCATTCACTGTATTCTATTAATGTACTGAAACTGTACAGAATTGGTTTTTCTTGCTCTAAATGCAGCGCAGCAATGGTTTTTTTTACCTTAAATTACTGACGGTTTTGGTGACTCATTGCCGCCATCATCAGAGCCACACCGGCTTGACTTCCGCTGTTTATTCGCGGACAGTAAGGGACGATGTCGCCCTCTACTGCCCGTGTCTGCCACGTCCCGGTCACCACGTGGTGATTGATCAGGACTGTGGGACGTGGTGAATGACCGGGAAGGCGCGGGCAGTAGGGGGCGACATCATCCCTTACTGCCTGCAAATAAACAGCAGAAGTCAAGCCGTCAAGCCGGTGTGGCTCTGAAGATGGCGGCAGTGAGTCGCTGAAATAGTCAGTAATTTAAGGTACAAAAAACATTGCTACACTGTGTTTAGAGCAAGAAAACTCAATGGAGTTGAAAAGAAATACAGAAAGAACAATAGGTGTAAAGAACAAAACTTGCAAAACAGACACAATGTGTATGTGTGTATGCGCACACATACACACATACATTTCCTGCTGAATTATTAGACAGCTTAAATCTTCCCGTTTTTAGTGCAGTAGTTTCCTTCAGACATAACCTGAGATATTAACTTTTACTGAACATCAAGTGCATTTCAGGTGTAAACTTATCGTGTACTTCAAGTAAACTTCAGAAACATTTTAAACACAATGTATAAACATTTCCTGCTCAATTAGTGGGCAGTCTTCATATTTTGGTATTTTGGAAGCTGCAGGACCCCGTCCCTTCACATTTTTCAGGACAGCAGTTTGCTTCTCAGAGACATTACTTTCATGCTTGCTTTCAGGCTATCCAGCTCGAAAAATACCTTTTGAAACACTTTGAAGGTGTTTTTTAGTTCCTTTGGGTAGCTGAGATTGAGTGAGTAGATCAGCCCCATTAGCAAGGCACAGGCTCTGGGTACGTCTACTTCTTCCAGGACTTCTGTTCCCTCAATTACAATGTGGGCGCTGGCTGGATCAGATGTGGCACCTCTGGTTACAAGGATTTTCAACACTTCATTGGTGAGATCCCCATCAACCTTGCATAAATAGGTCAGAATCAAGATCACAATTAAAAACACGAGTAACAGTTAAAAACAAGACTAACAAGAAGTATAGCTTCACTGTGTCAGATTTACCTACCAACTCCTCTTTAAAGAGATTCTCCTCCTTTTCTCCGAGGTACACCACCAATCCACGGATCACAACCTCTCTCATTTCCACAGAATCATCCTGTGAATAAGATGACAAAAACTATTGAAGTACTCCTATATGAGGAAGGGTTTCTAATCAGGGTTCACACACATACTGAAGAATTTCCAAAACTTTCCCATAGTATTTCCATAATACTTTACCCCATTTCCATGGCTGTATTTAAGTAGTTTAAAGGGGAGCTGCTGTTTTTTGCAACCTGTACCTTATTTGTAGCATGCAAAACGTTCATTCACTCACCCAGACAACTTTGGTGCTATCTGAGTCCTCCAGGAGATATTTAGATCCATTCCCCATCAGTGTATATCCATATAATGAGAGTTAATAGGGCATGCAAACTGCCTCTAAATAAAACATCTGACACAAAATGCTTTAATTTTACCAATGTTTTGGTATAAACCGCTAGCACTACTCACCTGTTAGTTCTGAGCATGTCAGGGGTGCGTTGATGTTATTATCCAGGGTGTTTTACAGCCATTTAGTACAACTAGTGGGCGCTCCACTAGCCGTCACTAGCTGGCACTTTCAGTGACGTCATGGCCACGCGCCATCTTAGTTGTAGTATGAGCAGAACTTACAGTGTGTGTGCTATGATGGCGGCCGGTTAGACAGAACTTGCTAATATCAACTAAGTTCACATTAGCTTATTTTGAATTTCTAAATTTTTCAATAATTCCGTAACCGACTGTCAGAGCACAGAGTGAAAGTTCTGCTCATACTTCAACTAAGATGGCGCGCGATCATGATGTCACTGCAAGCCCTGGCCACTGACAGCTAGTGGAGTGCCCGCTAGTTGTACTAAACAGCTGTAAAACACCTCAAATAATAACATCAACGCACCCCTGACACGCTCAGAATTTATAGATGAATAGCGCTAGCTATCTAAATCTAAACCGATCTAAATATGTCCCGGAGACCTCAGATAGCACCAAAGTTGTCTCGGTGAGTAAATGTATGTTTTGCATGCTACAAATAAGGTACAGGTTGCATAAAACAGCAGTTCCCCTATAAATAAGAGGCAATAATGAGGTTCATGCTCCAGGAGGAGAGAAAGAGGAGAAAAGCGGAAGAGCATGAGGACAGATAAGAGGGGAAAGAGAGTAAAAATGGAGGAGGGGGCCAGGAGAGGAGGAAGAGAAGGAGGAGCAGGACAAAGAGGAACAGGAGCATAGGATGAGGCTAGGGGAGAGAAGTGGAAGGAGCAGTAGGTGAAGAGGAGGAAAATTTGTATTTTATGTAGGATATCAGTTAATGCTTGTGCAGCTGTATTAAAGAAATAACTTGCCTATATGCTGTTATTTAAAGTTTAATATTGTTGTTGGGAACCGTTGTTGGGAAATCTTGCAACCAGTTCTTCCTTTTCTGAAAAACAAGAAGAAAAATACAGTTAAAACCAGGTCAGCAAGTTATCTGGGTGAGCAAATGACCATATTTTATGCCATTTTTTGTACTGGTTGTTAGCACAACAAGGTAGCACAACTTAACTCAGGCTCTTTGGACCATCTACAGTGGCTTTGAATAACTTTATATAAATTAAAAAATAAAATTATTTTAAAACCAGCTTCTTTTGAAAATACAGATAGGCCTACAATAATAAATGCAAGTTTAAGCAGCCTTTGATATTTCATTGAATATTTACACTGAATTTCCACAACAGAATGACACTAAAAGTACCAATAATGTATTTAATTTACCACTAATATCAACATCCCATTCAAAAAACATCAACAGTTTTGCAATTTTTTTCCTTAATTTTGAAACAAAAATGTCAACAAACCTCTAATAGTAAACATTTATGGAAGAGAAAAAAATATCACTGACTTTAATCTCTGAAAAAAGTCAGATTTAATCTTAGAGTTCAGACTTTTTTTCTTTTAACAATAAATCACCAAGGCTTCAATGTAATTCTTTCAGCATTTCTTTATGCTTTAATAAGTGGTTTAGCCTGTTTGTATCTGAAACAACACAACCGCAGCACCGTGTCTGTGTTAGAATATTCTTTGTGTTTTAGCATGAACCCGTCTAATTGCTGGGAAACCTGCTTCTGTGTTGGTGGCTCGTGAGCGCGCCACTGCTTTCTCCACAGAGTTTATTCAAGATTTAGCCTCGAAACGGAAGACTGTCCTTAATGTGGGACAGTCTGAATTTGCTGGACGTGTGAAACATACTGAGGGACTGTCCTGCACAAAGCGGGACATCTGGTCGTACCTCCTTGGCAAGCTAACCGCGGCTAACGGCTAGCGCCTTTCCACAACATATTCTTCACCAATGTCAGCTAATATATGTGTCTGCAAAACGCAGGGCTGAAGATTCGTGTCCGCAGCAGTTCTAGGACCGCAGGTTTAGGCACCATATAACCGACTCTATTGCACTTATAAGTTAGCTAAGTTAGTTTGAAGCCATTAGCTAGCTAACAGCCTAAAGCTGAGGACAAAGCAGGCTGAGAAAATTTCGATTTTAATGTTGTGTAACTGAGCGCTGATAGTTAATTGCTCTTGCACATAAAATTAAGAAAATAAAAAAACATATTTACTTACCAAGTAAAGTTAATCCAACCTTGACCTTCCTTGTTGTCTCTCCGTCGCTTCTGCTAGTGGAGTCTGGCAGCATAAAATGGCCGGTGGTTTCGTTTCACTGCATGCAGTGCACACGTGACGTGACAGGAAGCTGCACTAACTTAATATTATAATACAATATTAAGTTTTGCTGACTTAATACTTTTTGCTGTTAAGTGAAGGCAAAAATGCTTATTCAAAATCAATATTTTTCCGAGTTAAGACAGCTTTCACTAGTTTTAGTTTTGATCAACTTCTTAAAATAACTTACCAACTTAACAAACAGTGGCCATGTAACAAATTGTAATTTTTATGTTGAAAAAGCTCTTGCTTTTAAGTCCTAATAACTAACCTCCTGAATCATTTATTAGAGTGTACGCTTGCCAAAGAGTTCAGGTTAGAGCCCTGCACAGACTATTTTTTAAAGTTGATTTGCTGATTTTCTGACCATTATCGCCCCCACCTGCAGTCCCTCTCTGTCAGACCCACACAGTCCCGCAATATTTGTGTCCAACCCACCCCCAACTGCAGACCCATTAGAACAATAAAAGACATCAAAATACACGTTGAGTGTTTTAAGCTTTTACATATATCAGATTTTCTGTCCTTTTCTTTAGTTTTATACTCTCCAGTCTTGATCTTATTACCAACCTTAAACCAGGAGTACTCTGTGCAATTTTTGGCCCATTTTGAGCCAATTGTCTACTCATGAGACAATCTTTGAGTTCGGGAGTTTTGTGTCTTGCGTCGTGTAGTATACACGGGGTAACGATAAGCGATTACACCTCTTGACTAGCTCATAATCAGCAATAGTGATGTTGCTCACACAGCGCATGTGCCAACATCTCTACCCAGCCGTTTTCTTGTTTAAACATGTCCATTTTTCCTTTTTACACTTTTCTCTGCACAGAACATCAAGGATTGTCAAGGAAGTGTTTGTTTTTGGTGATAAATGTCTCATTCTCGGGCAGCGTCTCTGTAATGGTTACTGTGTTCATACCAAATAAAAACAGATCCCCAAACTGCTGTTTACTTCCTACATGCCATTCATTTGTCTTCCACATCCAACCCCGTAGACCCCTACGGGCAAGCTTCAAGAACAACAGACACCTATAGACACCTTTATACAACAGCCTCCTCTCTTCAGGGTTTTTCTTCGTTTTCTTTGCAGTTCAAGTTTGAAGACTTCGACATGTCACGTAAACTACTATTTTTAGGTCCAATGTGTTGTCACCACGTGTGCAATGTGAGCAGTTATGTTGCATCTGACTGTTGAGTCGTAGAGTGTGAGAACGTGGTTTGTGAGCTGTGACCCGCGACCAAGTTATATTTAAGATGGAGCTGAGGACAACGACTGAAAAAGTCCCACAGAGTATGCCCGACATTAGCAGTGCTCCCTATCCGACCGCTCACAGCAGCCTAACAACAGGCAACATTTGCACTGGTATCTGGTGAGACCCCAGTCCCAATGTAAGGCTCTGTCACCAACGTCAGTTGTACTCTCTTTGCTACCAATGATATTGGGACCTGTAGTCTATTTGCCTCATGATCCCCTATTTGGTTCTCATATTTGGTTCCCATGGGACCCAGCCCCAAAGCAGGACTCAACACACACACACGCACACACACACACACACACCTTTTAGTGGACAAGCTGCCCAAGTTTGACGATGAGTTGCTAATCTGCGCAGGCTCAAGGATAAAGTCGATTTCTCGTGTACTTCAATCATGACCTAGCCTGGCCAGCCATACCAATGCTTCCTTATGGAAAGCAAAGGGTCTGGTAACGCTCCTATTCAAACAACTCCACCCCCTGAGAATTCTAGTCGAGCCAATCAGCTCTGAGCAGCGTACGTCACACACCACAACGCTCAGTTTCTCATAAACAACGAAGACGGCGTCTGAATCGGAGCTCGCTGCGGCTCTTTCCTCTGTTCTAAATGACTTGGACACGTCTTTAGAACCACAACAAGAATTAGCGCTAAAAGCCTTTCTTCTAAAGAAAGATGTTTGCGCAGTGCTACGTGCATTCATTTCTACTGAGGAAGGTGCTTACCCAGCTAAAACACATTTTATCGTGGTGTCACCTTTATTTGCGCTAATGGAGCAACAAGTAAAAAAGCTGGGGGTAACTGCAGTGCAACTCAGCGTGAACAGTGAGAGGGAGATTGTTAGCAGCGCTCCTTTGACGCCATCTTTGACAACAGCTAAAATCTACAGCGTCGCGCGATAAGATGTCATTTCCGCCTTTTATCAGATTGGTTATTTTTGAGCTGGCTAGTCCCGCCCCTCATGGTGCTCCCTGCCTCTGAGTTTCCAGACTGTTCCTCTGTGTAGAACAGACAGAGGGAGAGTCTGGCAGGCCAGGCTAATCTTGACCATAAAGTTTCATGCTAATACTATTTTACCACTCTGTTATTATGACAAAAGTATTGTAGTATTGGACGTTTTCAGGTCTGCTAATCTCTCTTCCTCCAAACTGAAGTTACTTTATAGCTAACTACAACAAAGCCCCACTTCTAATGATCACTGTTCTTGGAGGGAAAGCTACACACCCAACACTAGAAAAAATCCCAGCTTGTGTTGTCTTCCAAAAGTTATGTTGCTGCCTTTTCTTTTTGCCAAATTCCCAGGGAACTGAACAGAAACCATAGGGACATTTAGGAAAATCTTAATATTAAACTGTCTTGAAGAACACCAATCCATCTACTGATTGTGGAATTTCACTGTCATGATAAAACAAATTCCCAATTTCCATCAAGATAATTTATGATCGTGAAGTGAAGCTGCCTGTCAGGACACCAGAACTATTATGGAAAGCAGACCTCCTTCATTTTCTCCACACTCTCTCATCTTAATCCAACAGCCGCACCAGTGGACTGGATCTGGCAATTGTAGGCTGACCCCTGACTGTAGTAAAGGTGGGACTACACCACTTGATGACAATACCTGAGCTAAAAACATTACCAGAAATCTAGAGCATGTTGATTGTTTGATTATTTCACCCAAATAACTTGTAGGAGAATTCTAAAGAGAGAACACAGAGCTTCATGATCCATCCTCTTATTCAAAACAGACTTGAAGACAATCTCCCTTCAATTCATCCATAGGATTACTCTCTCTGCCACAGCCAAGATATAAGTGATAACAGTGACTTGGCCCTTTGGAAGATGCAGGCGTTCATTCTAAACAGTTTTATGTATAAGACATTTATAGACAATAATATTCATGTTCTTTTATCTGCTGCTTATTGCACACTTTATTTATGAAGCTGTTGATGAAGCATTGAGATGATGGACTGCATTGAAGCATTTTTATACAATAGACAGTACAACACAGAAACTTTGCTTGTGGCTAGAAAACCCGAAGCCACAAAACATCAGTCATGCCAGCAAATTTGTGTTATTTCTTATTGAATGCTTTGATTTAAAATACAGAAAATCTGTTTTAGTATAAAAACGTTTGCAGGAATCCTTGCAGTCAGTATCTTTTGGGCACATTTTTAGCAGAATAGATGCATTAGTCATTTGTGCTCACTAGTAAGATACTCTTGGGTGTGCGCATGATGAACGTTCAGCACAAAACTGCTTTTAATATATTTATTTTTCTCTCGTAACTCATTAGGAGCTTTGCAAATGAGTGTAATCAGTTCTGTTTACAAATATGTAACAATTGCTTGTATTTATGTGTGCATAGTGTAGCATTAGGGCTATAGCCACACATTTATAAAATGGTCAATGAGATGTAATAACCCATATAAATATGAATTATCAACCTTATTGATCTTTGAATGTTAATTTAACATTACTCTAGGTTCTTTTACCATAAGTGATCCGCACACTTCAGAATAATTCAGACGGTCAAGAAAATAGTTATAAAATAAATGTAATACTATATTTCTGAATCAATGACACAGGACAAATTATGATGCATGATGGTTAAAGCAAGATACTGACACAATTAATGAAGTGATGAGATGTAAGCTAAATGTTACATAGCTGAATCTACATTGTGTCTGAGAATCTCATGATGTCTGGGTTAAATCAATCTGTATGGTTTAACAAATTATCAAATTAATAAAGACCATCTGACACCAGATTGCAGGAAGTCTACTACACCTTGTGTGGAGGCCCCGTTTGATCCAGGGGTCAGAGAGAGGTCGGTACGGACAGGCTGTCGGCGGCTCGGACCTCAGAAGGTATTTGGACCGTAGCTTTGGCCCGCATATGAACCGCTGGTCTAGGTTACCTCCGGTCAGGGGCGGACTTAGTAGTTTGGGGGCTCAAGGCAAACAAAAGCATGGGGCCCTCTGCATTATTTTCAGTCCTTACATATAGGAAAAAAAGTGCTAGCGCAAATAGAGACTTCATGCTTTTCATTTGCATCATTAACAATAACACAACTTTCAGTAATTATTACTCTTCAGAACTGTAAAGAAATCAATAAAATTTAGCAGTGTTGCTACAAACTTTTTAGTATCTTGATGCTTTTTTTTTAAATTACAAAACTTTTTGGATGGCTTCACTTGATTTTTTCACAATTCTTTTCCTTTTTTTTATAGGACGACAAACTTGCTCATCCATCATTCACTTCCATTGCTGCGGTCTTATAATAGTCCTTTGGGTGACATGGGTATTGAAACACTTTCACACAAGGAAATCTGATGCCATTTCAAAATAATTCTTCTTTTAGAATGACAAGGTAAATTTATTTTGAAGGAAAAGAAATATCTTACTTCTTTGTTAAGTGTCACGAGGCCCCTGAAGTGTTTGGGGCCCAAAGCAATCGCCTACCTTTGCCTAATGGTAAGTCCGCCTCTGCCTCCGGTGACTGCAGGCAACTGGTGGATTTGTTTGCATCAGAGGCAGCTTGCAAAAATGATTGACCTCGGGGTCAAAAAGAGAGGAGATTTCTTAGATGAACTCTGTGAACGGAGTGAAACTTGCAGGACTGCAGGCACGGCGTGAACAACTGAATTGTTCTGGGAAGCATCTGTTTTTATCACTTTCATGTTTATCAATTTGGACAAATCAAATTTGGACAACTTAGAGTGGGTGTTACCAAGATACCTCAGACACCAGATCCTCCCAAACACTTAAGATGTGATTCATCCTTAATGTGGTGTAAATCTTATTAAACCTTAGTGTGAATGCAAATGCTAAATGTTCATAAGTAATATTATTACTTGTGAACGTGAATATACTGACAGATTAACATTAACTTCAACAAATACCAATCTGGTGTGATTTAAGATATGAAACACATCCTTACAGGAATAAATATTCATGTTAACTCCATCATTCCTTCTCATGATTATTAGACACATTATTCAAACATTAGACATCCATCTATTGTTAATTCAACAAGTATGATTATACATATGACTTATTCTTATAAAGTCTTTCATGAGGCAGGAAAGATAAACTTTATTCAAGAAAGAAAGATAGGAAAATTCTTGGTCTTCCTGGAGTTGTGATGTCAGATAAGTTAGGAACTTTTAGGTCAAGATTAAAGATTACTTGTCCCTGCAACACGCTATCAGAATGTCCTGACTGTTTTGACATGACCTGTAAGTTAAAAGTGTAACTTAGTTCATTAGGATGAAAAACCATGGCCTCCATGAGGCTACAAACACTATAGCATTAACAGGGTTCTGGAGAAGGGTGTCTGCTGGATAGTCAAACTTCAGCACCTCCAAATCCGAGACCATAGACATGGGAATGGGTAGAATGCTCTCTCTGGGTCAGGGAGAAGGTCGTGCCCCAGATGGAAGAGTTTAAAAAGTAGGTTCACTGAAAAACATTTTCTTACTTATTATTTTTTAAAAATGGTCACTCTGAGTGTTTCCTGCAGGCTGAACATGAAAATAGTCTCCTCCACCTATCTCCTGCATTAGCTTCTGATAGAAAACAGACTCTAGGTGAAACTCTAGGATTAGAAAATCCTGACAGATCTACGTCACACTGTCACTGAACATTCATGGACTCACCCATCTTGACTCACGACGGGGAAGGCTGTTGTTGGTTTAGCGTCCAGGAAACAGCAGAGAACATCTGGGCTAGTAGAAGCTAACCGTTAGCATTAGCAACTCCACCACACAGCAGAACTCCTCCAGGCTTGTGTTATTTGTGGAGATAAAACATCAACGTTGCAGAGCAAACAAAGTTCAATTCAATTTCAATTCAGTTTATTTATATAGCGCCAAATCACGACAAGAGTCGTCTCAAGGCTCTTCACAAAGTAAACATTCCAATACAGTTCAGTTCATTAAGCCAATCAGTAAAAAAGTTTCCTATATAAGGAACCCAGCAGATTGCATCAAGACACTGACTGTGTGTTGATACAATCCTCATACTAAGCAAGCATGTAGCGACAGTGGGAAGGAAAACTCCCTTTTAACAGGAAGAAACCTCCAGAGGATCCTGGCTCAGTATGAGCAGCCATCCGCTACAACTCACTGGGAATTGAGAAGACAGAGCAGGCACAGGCACACCCCACACCCACACCCACACCCACACACACCCCACACCCACACACACCCACACACATACACACACACACACACACACACACACCATATAGATCAAGTAGTGTTTCTATGGCTACACTGTGATTTCTTAGTAGAAGTTCTATTTAGTAAGAGAAACTTTATTGTCTTTATCTGAGTGAATCTATAATTAATTCAATAGGTGAACTAATAGTAGCACATTCTATGTTAAAGAAAGTGATATGTAATATCAGGAGAGGGAGAATGTTAAGTGGTTGGCAGCAGTGTGCAAGCCGATGGCCCCCTCCATGAGGCCACCACAGCTCAGCAGAACGCCAGTGTAGCTTCTTCTGGGGAGAAAAACACTTAGAGAGAAAATAAAGTTAACAGCTGAAATAACAGGAAATAATGCAATTAGAGAGTGGTGGTAGAAGAGAGTAGCCGAGTGTGGAAAGTGGTCAGTATGTCCTCCAGCAGTCTAAGCCTATAGCAGCATAACTACAGAGATAACTCAGGATAACCTAGCCTTTTAGATGGAGGCATGTGGGAGGCAGGGCCAGGGAGAAAAGTCTTTAACAACTGTAGTCCCCGCTGTACACTCCACCTCCCTCTGCTCCCCACTCGTCTAAACCTGGGCTAACATCAGAATTTAACCATCAGCTCTATCAAATAGAAACGTTTTGAGCCTAGTCTTAAAAGTAGACAAGGTGTCTGCCTCACGCACTAATGCTGGGAGCTGGTTCCACAGTAGAGGAGCCTGATAGCTAAAAGATCTGCCTCCCAGCCTACTTTTAGATATTCTAGGAACCACCAGTAAACCTGCAGTCTGAGAGCCAAGTGCTCTGTTAGGAACATATGGAACAATCAGATCACTGATGTATGATGGAGCTTGATTATTAAGAGCTTTATATGTCAGAAGGAGGATCTTAAAATCAATTCTGAATTTAACAGGCAGCCAATGTAGGGAAGCTAAAACAGGAGAGATGTGGTCTCTCTTTTTAATTCTCATCAGAACTCTAGCTGCAGCATTTTGGACCAGCTGAAGACTTTTGACTATGTTCTGTGGACCTCCTGATAGTAATGAATTACTGCAGTAATCCAACCTTGAGGTAATGAATGCATGAACCAGTTTTTCAGCATCACTCCTGGAAAGGATGCTTCTAATCTTAGCAATATTCCGAAGGTGGAAAAAGGAAATCCTAGAGTCAGTGGTAGAGTCGTGTTGCTGTTAGCCAATCAGAGGAGAGATGTCCAAATATCAGTAAGTTAGACTCCAGATCCTGTCGTGTTCTGCCACTCTCTCTTCCAGCTGAATTCTACGTCCTCAAACAGGTGCACCAGAGCTTTATTTTGCCCGGAGGACGACTTACAAGGAATTTATTCCTATTAAAGACCTCTGCAAATGTATTAAAAATATGAGTAAAAGTTGTTCACAAGTGAGGAAAGATGGAGTGGGAGATGAATAGCCAGATTGGTGCTGTGTCTACAGTGATGTGGGTGTTGTTTCGTTTTGTGGTGGTGAAGAGAGCTCCTGATTTAACGTTCGATCTACGTTCCTACCCTCATGTTTGGTCAAGAGCTTTGGGTAGTGACCGAACGAACAAGTTTGCGGATACAAGCGGCCAAAATGAGTTTCTCCAAGTCTGGGCTCTCCCTTAGGGTGAGAAGCTTGGTCATTCGGGAGGGACTTGGAGTAGATCTGATACTCCTCCACACGGAGGAGTCCCAGTTGAGGTGGCTCGGGCACCTGGTTAGGATGGAAGAGACCTTAAAGATTGAATATGGAACATTTTAATAAAAAGCTATATTTAAAAAAAAATACCTCCACGGGGCGTTTAGAGGTTTGCAGAATAAACTTAGTTTTTCCTTTAAAAGCTATACTTAAAAAAATAATAATCAAAAATGTATTTTGACAAAGGGGGAACAAATGGCCGGATCTAATGAATCAAACACGGAAGTGCCAAAAATTGCAGTTCCACCCTTATCCACTGGGGTGGATCCAGAAGTGAGCAAATCCTCATTGACTCCCATGTTAAAAATGTCAACTTCACAGCAAAAATGAAGATCTTTACAGCCTGGTTCAGAAAGCCATTTTGTGTTTAATAGGTCTATTTTACAGTCCTGACAACTCTGAGGGGGATGAATTTTTTTGTAACTCTTCCATTTAGGTGTAATTAAATGCTTGAAATTATGAATAATTAGATGAGCGTCAGAGCTAGCCTAAGCGGATAGCTCTGGGGAGCGTTATTTGGAATCGTAGGATGGCCATGGAAGATCCCGCCTTTCTCGCCTCTGATTGGCTAGAAGGGCTCTCCTACGATTGGCTATTTCATTTAGCAGCAAACCGTCTTCCCTAGCTAAGTGCAGACTGTCCTCCTGCCACCAACAGAAAAGCTGTTTTGTGGAGTTTTGGGTAACACTTTACAATAAGGGTCCCTTTATTAACGTTAATTAGTGCATTACTAAACCATTAAATAAAGTATTAACAACTACTTTTATGCATTACATAGCGTTAATAAACATATTATTTAATGCACTGTTAAGCCATTAACTATTGTTTATTACTGAACCTTAGTTAATGCAGTAATAAGCATTAAATAATATTTAATTACTTAGCATCATGTGTTTTACTCTGCAGTAATTACCACGATAGTTGATGTGTTAATAAACCCTTAATAAATACCCAAGTAATCATCTACTATAGTTGTGTATTTGCAGTGAATAAGCAGTAAGTAACAGCTAACTAATGCATCCACTTATCCTACCCTGTATTTTGGATGTTACTTGGATGGGCATTAATAAACAATTAATTACTCACTTACTAATGCTGTACTGTGTACGTCAACAGGTAGCCCTTACCTGACCTTAGGTAAGGTAAAAACATGTATCCCTTTAGAAACACTTGCTAAATGCTTAATAGACTCATAACGATAAATGGACGATAACTACATGTATGAGCAAAAACAAAAGTCATCCACTAGATGGGGTTGTCATGAGTATTACGCAAAGACTGTATATATAAGATAAGATATATAAGGTATTACGTAGAGTCACGTTGTCATGTGACTCAAGGTGGTGCAGCTTCTTAAAGGGACATGAACGTCACCAACCTACACACGTCTTTGCATTTTTTCATTACCAAATTTATTGACATGGAAAAGTGATATCGGTAAAAGTCAGAAATTTCAATAACAATAAATTTTCGATTTATTGCCTAGCCCAGGGGTCGGGAACATGCGGCTCTGGAGCCGCATGCGGCTCTTTTAGCGACCCCTAGTGGCTCCCTGGAGCTTCTTCACAAATGTCCCCACAAGAGTATGAAAATGGATGGGGGATATATTTTTTGTTTTATTATCGTTTCTGTAGGAGGACAAACATTCTTAACGTTTTCCAATGTTGTAAAAATGCACATAATAAATATTAAATTTTAACATTTCTGTCAACGAAAATTTGCGTCATAGCCTGCGACACACGTTTCAGCGCGGCGCTCATATGGCGGCGCCGTGCCAGGATGGATGTAAACAAACCAGCGGCCGTGGATCCCAAAGGGAAAAAGAGAAAGATAGCTGATGAGAACAGAGGATTCAAGGAAGAATGGACCCAATTATTTGCTTTCATTGTCGACGCGGAAGGATTACCTGGAAAAACTTCAACTTTTCACCGCTGTCGCTCGGACAAGGACCAATCAGCGGAGGTTTCACTGACTGACCAATGAGGGGACAGGATGCTTCTCAGTACATCTCCGGGTAAACATGGAGGAAAAGTTAATATTTGCCGTGTCTGATGTCCCAGAGCTTTACAAGACTTCACTTAACTCCAGCAAAACCTTGTGAGACTTCATATCTACCGCTGTTTCAACTCTGAGCTGCTTTATTAACCCAAAATTCTCTCCAATCTGACGGCCAATCAAAACAACGGAAGACTCGCTATTCACCCTGGAACAGAGGCGCCGCTGGCTTTTGCTGCTGCCGCATGTCGCCTCCCATGTGTCAGGTTATAAAAGTAGATTTAAGAAGCGGATTCCATCTCCAAACTCCACTACTGCTGCAGGTTTTGTTGCAACCTGAGAGATAAAAGCAGGGAAAACTGTTCACGGATGGTGATTAAATGAAGGATTCACTCATCAAAATATCAGAGCACGTATTTCAGACTTCAAAAACAAAACCGAGATAATCCAGAAAACTAAAGACATTCCTCTCTCCACAAAGACAAGGACCATTAAAACGACAGGAGACGTCACCAATCAGCAAATCAAAGACATTATTCAGCTCCAGCGTCCTCAACTACCTGTGATGAGTCGTGTGATGTGATCGATATCAAGCAGCGCTGTTATGCAGGTATGTGAGCTGTGATGGGCTCAAGAAGAAATGATCAAATTAATCCCACTGATTAATATTGTAATGGAAGTTAAAACGTAAAGCACCAAATATCTACAGCAGAGTCACATGGTGTGTCGTTCTCTCCAGGATGCGCTGCAGGAAATAAACATTTAATCATGAATGCTCATTAAGTATTTGTAGCCTACTTAGTCATTTTGATAATAGGCTAATATAGCTAATATACACTTACAACCTGTGTTGCCTTCATATAAGGCTTATATAAGGCTTTTCATTTTTTGCGGCTCCAGACAGATTTGTTTTTTGTTTTTTTGGTCCAATATGGCTCTTTGAACATTTTGGGTTGCCGACCCCTGGCCTAGCCCTAGGGGGGAGGGAGGGAGGGAGGGATGGTTGGATGGATGGGGGGGGTGGAGCGGGGTGGTGGAGGGGGGGGTGGAGGGAGGGAGGGATGGATGGATGAGTTAAAAAAAGTTTATAGACTGGATAAACTGGTTAGATTGATTTCACACTAGGGATGGGTACCGGAACCGGTACTTTTTAAGGCACCGACCGAATTCCGTCGAACCGACCGAGCACCGGTTCACGTGACAAGAAACGGTGCCTTGTTTCGGTGATTGAGCGGAAAGTCGCTAGTCGCTGCAGGCAAGCTGTAAACAGAGCAAGCAGCATGGCACAGAAGAAGAGCTCTAAAGTTTGGGTCCACTTTACTAAATGGGATGGCTATCTGGGTGATGAAGAAACCAGCAACAATGATATAAGTGAGGCATCATTGTCTTAATCTGCTCCAGCAGGTAAATAAACTGTTTAACATAACGTTATCTTGATATTTTAGCTCCTGTTCCGCTAATGGTGCGTTCGCTTTCTCCTCGGAACTTGGAAATTTCGACTAGGAGAAAGCGAACGCGCTATAAAGTTTGGCTTCACTTCACTAAATGCAGTGGGTGATTGGGTGATGATGAAACCAGCGACAACGATCTAAGTGAGGCATCATCATCTTAATCTGCTCCAGCAGCAAAATAAACGTTTATGTTTAAGAAAGTGTTAGCTTGATATTTTAGCTATCATTAACATTGCTATCAGCTAACGGTGCGTTCACTTCCTCCTCGGAAATTCCGACTTCCGAGTAGGAAAAATCAACTGTTTGAAAAAGAACGGCAAAATGAATGAAGATACACAGTAAATTTAGTTCACAGCAGTTTCTAATACTACAAGGACGCACCATCACACAATTTGTCCAGAGGGGAAAGGAGAGGAATAGGAGCACATGGAGCTGGGTTTTAGTTTCTGCATCATTTAGAAACAGTTGTGGTTAAAGGTTTTCATATTGAAGAATTTTGTACAACACTACGATGACAAAATACAAACAGTTGTATGTTATTTATTGTGATGTTTATCAAATATGGTTATATATTGAGAAAAAATAAATTTTTAATTAAAAATGAGATTTAAATAATTATTAAACACTCAAAAGTATCGAAAATAGGTACCGTGAAGTACCGGTATCGATTCATAGGTACCGGGAATTGGTACCGTATCGATTCAAATGTCAAAGGTACCCATCCCTATTTCACACAGTCACAAAATACATGTTATTGGAATAGTGATAAATGATATACAGGAAATGTGCTGCAGATGTTTTCTGTTCCTTTATATAAAGAAAATAGTATTATAGTGTTTATTTTCCCAAGTTTGATCAATGACTGTATCGGTAAAACACAAACATGCTACATGTCCGTTAGCTTGCCATAAACACTGGAAACAAGAAGAAATAAAACAAAAAATACTTCCATCGCTGAACAAACTGAAAAAACTAACCGTGATGTGTTCATTGCTGAGCTTTAGACATTTGGCTGTTGGGCTTTTTTCTCTCTCTCTGCAGACAAGCTCCCCATCCAAAGCTACGCTGGCTGTTTCACCAGGTTTGAGGCCTGCCGTCCCCCTTCGAACATGCAGACTTCTAAATGTGATGTTTGTTGTGAGTTCATTTTGAGCTCTTTTCAGAGACACAAAGACATTGTGCAGATTGTTATGAGCAGAATGGCATTCAGCATCTGTTTGAGCGTTAGCATTTTGAACCTGTACGTGCGCAAATACTTGTTAAGTACACGTAGATCCAGAATGGGACGAAGCCCTGCCACTCTCCTTGGGACAACAAAGTAACGGCTGTACCAAACGTTAGTTTCCTCGAGGGGGACTGCCCGAACAGCTCTTTTTGTTAACAGAAGGTAGCCAGTCGATTGTTTCCGAGCACCTTGGCTCTCACATCACGCCTGGGGATGATGGAGCGCAGCGCTTTTGTCTGCTTCCTCTATGTCTCAAACTTAGCCTGAATAGCCCTGAGGGACTGTCCAAACAGGCCATTGGGGGAGACAGGCTCGTCCAAGTAGGAAGCCCTGTCCCGGTACGGGACATTGGAGGGGGTCAGCCACAAATCTCTGCGCCAACACAGTCGAAGCCAAGCCCCTACCCAGGGAGAGGGCTACTGCTCAGGCTGTAATCCGTGCCTCATTGATTTGGGGGGGGGGGTCAGCAGACTGCTGGGTGGAACCAGCGCTCCAACGTCTGCTAAACACTTCGCCAAGTAGGTCTTCAACATGGTGGCAGAGCTGAGGGCGTGGGTGGAGGTTGCCTAGGCGCAAAAAATTTTCAGTTGCGTGACAGAAAACCTGCACAGCTTGGAGGGTAAGACAGCCGTTCCGCTCACCCCATTGTTATCGGTGGGGGCCAAGTAGGCTGCCAGTGAGGGCTCCATAGGGGGAAGGTTCACCAACCCCAACTTCTCGGCAACCTTCGAGGTCACGAACTGTCCATAGCCCGGCACCATGGTGTGGGTGGACAGAGGTTTTGCCCAGGATGATGTGAGCTTGGCTACGAAGTCCTGGTAAGGCAGTAGTAAGTTTTTAACCTCAGCCGGTTCAGTGGGGAGGTAAAAACCAGCAAAGCTGGACCTCTTCTGCTTAGTAATGCATTACATAATACTAACATTAATATTAAGCAATTGATAATACTTTATTTAATAGTTAGTTTATTAATAGTTAGTTTATTAATGCTTAATAATGCACTAAGTAACATTATTGTTATAACCCTTCCCGGTCGGGTCATACCAAAGACTTTGAAAAAAAGGGACCCAATGCCTCCCCGCTTGACACTCAGCACTAAGGGGTTGGATTGGGGGGTTAAACCACCAAATAGTTCCCGAGCGCGGCCACAGCTGCAGCTCACCGCTCCCCACCACGGGGATGGGTCAAATGCAGAGATGTAATTTCACCAGTGTGTGATGATGACTTGGGACTTTAACTTATTGTAAAGTGTTACCAAAAAGCTTTCATGAGAAATTCAGTTACCTCACTCAGTGGGTTTAAATGCAGTAAGAGAAAACCGAATTAGACCAGCTGAAGTCGAACCGAACTGGACTACTCCTAATCCAGATAATGTGGTTCAAAAAACAAACTTCTCTGCATGTTAACAACATCCCATCTTATCCGAGCTATGATCAGCTGAGTACTCCCCCTTCTGGAAGTGACAAGACCGTGGAAGCTGCGTTCTGATAATATCATCGTCACAATGAAACACCATCAAACAGCACATACTAAATGTACGGTGCTACAGTGTTGCCATCCATTCCTATGGCCATTTTGCATATCCTGCTTTTACGCCATCCACTGCACTCCCATTTTTTTAGTTGTATGACACTATTGGGTAACCAGAAGAATGCCAACACAAATGGTGGCATGTTGCCACCTACAGTACCATTGTGGAGTCCAAGGGCTGTGATATACTTGCTGTTTAACCTTGCGTTGGCGCAGGCAGCTTTGTTCATATACTTGCTGCTACACAGCGCTGCACTGCATACAGTACCGGAGTGTTCCACTAGGGGGCAGACAAGAGTACTCAGACCGGATAGAGAGCCAGGGCAACCAAAATAAACATGGCGTCAATAAAAGAAATCAGTAACTGGTTAATTTTGAGATTACGGCAGAAGAAAGACAGCAGCGGTATCGTAGATGGTGTGAAAGACCTCTAAACCAGAGACGGAGTCACCATGGTGAGTGTGTCTCGCTCGTTTTGCCAAATCCACCTACTGGTTACTCATATATTACAGCATTCGGGCGCGTCGTGTGGCGTTAATTTTCGGGGGACGCGCACAAACGACGCTTCAAATCAACGCAAGCTACATCAGCCATTTTAAACACGCGCAAGCGTCGCTAAACAGCAAGTATATCACAGCCCTAACACAGATAAAGGCTCACATTCTGGTTATGGTATTAGCTTGATTATTGCTTTAGCTCAATTTAGATGCATATGTAACCACACTGACTGTGACTAGCCATTAGCTTGTCAGTCTGGCCTGGACTTATTTCTGTTTCTCCAAACTGAGGTTGTTCAAAGAACTATCCACAACAGCTGTTGTTCATATTTTTCTTTAGAAGTGTGATTTATCCCTTTAACAGCGTCTGGAGCGTCATCCAGAAGATCACATTTTCTCATCTGACCAAAGCAAGAAAGCAGATTCCTACACATCCACATTCTCTCCTTCCACTGATGCCATTTTATAAACGCGGTTAAGGATGATTTCCAAGTACTAATAAAGTGGCTCAGAAGGAAGCTTTCACTTTTTTGACAAACTGTTCAACTTGCAAAAGTCAGAGCTTGAACCAGAAGTGGGAGAAAGTCGAGGCCACCTGTTTCTCACTCACTTCTGCTGCACTCTTGGCATAATGCTGGCTGGTTCATGGCAGATTAACACCAGGACACATGAGGGTGGCAGTGCCAGCTGAACTTCAAATCACAAGGGTGGGGGGTGGGGGGTTCTGCTATTAACATGGTGGACCCTAATCTGTGGCATCTTAAATCACATGATCTCTTACTTTGTCAAAAGAAATGCTCTGTCACGACTCTCAGAGCCAGCGTGGGCACACAAATTCCCATCTGGTTGGGTAAGAAAATTCTTGCACTGCATTAGTGGTGTGTTATGTTCAGGCAACAGCATGCCTACACTGAGCTGTTCTGCTCAAACTGTGATGTAGCACCACGGACCCGTCACAGAGCTGTTTCACAGCCTGGCTCCGGCCCAAACCAGTCACACAACATGAAGTTTTGTAGTTCGTTCCTCATTAGGAATCAGATGAATTATGCAGTGACTCTCTGGGACACATTAGAACTTCTAAAACTTGTCAGAGCCCGTAAATCGTACAGAAACTTCAAGCTGTTCACGGTCCCCCAGGATACCGCCGTGGTTTCACACAGCAAGGATGAACAACTTATTCCATTTAAAAATGTAGTTTGGTTTGTATTCAAGAGAAGAGAAGCACGGCTAAATTCCTCACATCAGGCCTTTTAGTTTAATAAGGAGATTTTTGAGTGTTGAATGAAACTAAAATATTCGCTTGAATAGGAATATTAAGACAGTGTCTGACTTTTTATTTCACCGTTTTAACCAACTCGTGTGTTTTGGTGACCAAAAGGAACATTAGCTGTTTAAAGCCTAAATATAACACAGAAGACTGACCCAGCAGAAAAACACGTATTGTTTAAATGTATGGACAGATTAATGATAAATGTTCTGTATTTGTATAGCGCCTTCTTAGGGTTCTACAACCCCCCAAGGCGCTTCACAACACAATCAGTCATCCACCCATTCACACGCTGGTGGGGATGAGCTACATCGTAGCTACAGCTGCCCTGGGATGCACTAACAGAGGCGGGGCCTGCCGTACACTGGTGCCACCGGGTCCCTCCGACCACCACCAGCAGGCAAGGCGGTTAGGTGTCTTGCCCAAGGACACAACGACAGTGACAGACCGAGCGGGACGCAAACCTGCAACATTCCGATTGCGAGGCGGCCACTAAACTCCTCTGCCACCATCGCCCTATATATAAAAACTGATTACTGACATCCCAATTTCAAAATAGCAGCAACATTAAAGGGTAAGATTTCTTCACAACTGCCCCCAAACACATTTCCTCTGGATTTATTCTGACATGAGGTCATTTAGTGAGAAGTTTCACTCTACGATGGATGCCAGGGGCTTTTTCAGGAGTTTTCATTTGATCTGTTTGGCTTCGTGGAAAATGAGGGAACTTTTAAATCTCTAAAAAATAGTGATTTGATTTATCTGCACAGTTACTGAAGGGTCATAAACTGTTGCACGTTTGATAACTTGTTAAAGGTTTAGATTATTCAGAGTTTCACTCAGGCCATTATTTCTGCCTCCCTGTGGTTCCCATGGAGGCTGCTCTCCAAGTTAAAACCTTGCTTTGCCATAAAGAGAATCTCAGCGGTTTCAGGCCATGATTGGCAAAGTATCAAAAGATCTAAACTGGAACTCGAAAGAGTGTAATCGCGAGGATTTGGATAAGAAACTCCTAAGTAATGAGGCCTGAGAGTGTCATTTGGCCTGGTGCTGAGCTCAGGCAACGCTTACACATGTCCTGTCCAAAAGCTGCAGAGAGGCAGGTTTGCTTTTTATGAGCTCTAGTTTTTGAAGGTGGCGTGAGGGAGGAAGGTGAGTAAAAATGGCTGGAGACAGATGTCCTGGGGGTGCACGGCGTCTCTGATGGGACTCTAGAAGAGGTCACCTCCCCGTGGCACTGTGCTTCCTCAGTATCACCTATCAGCTGGGTCAGGCGGTGGCCGAGATAAAGCTACCACTAAAGCTGGAAGGCCTTTGAACACAGCAGGAGGAGGCCTCCCCCAGGTCTGCTATCTCATTAAACTTGATGGGGATATTAATCCTTAAAAGGCTAAGAGGAAAACACGGACGACACCAGTCAGGGAGTCGTACTGGTAAATGAACGCTATCGTTCTGGTGTGATCACTGTTTCATCTCAGAAGACAAGATGGGGAAGTCCTAAAGAGGATGATTTTTAGTATGAACTGTTGCGTGTCAGGTTGTTTCAGAGAAAGCTGCAAAGACGATGTCTACGAAGAAAAACACTCAGAGCGATTTGAGTCTGTCTTTTTTTTTTTTTTTTTATTTAACCTTTATTTATCCAGGTGAACTGTTTGAGAACCACTTCTCATTTACAAACATGACCTGGCCAACAGGCTGCATAAATAAGTAAAACAGTGAATGCATACAATATAAAACATAGCACAAACATTTACATTAAAAAAAGTAAGTATAAAATATTAAAAAATAAATAAATAAAAGAGCTTATATATGTAGTATCCAGATTGTCAGCATGAACAACAGTCAACTATTGTATTTTGGATGGTCTGCTTGAATTTGGAGATTGGGATGAAGGATGTGAGTTTGAGGGTGTTCTGGAATGTATTCCAGTCGTGTGCTGCTGCAAAATGAAAGGCATTACGTCCAAAGGTGGTAGATGTTGGGGGGTTGTTAAACTTTATAATGTTACTTGATCTAGTTTGGTAAGTGTTATGAGTGGCATGAAGAAGAGATGAAAGGTAGAGAGGTGTCTTTCCCAGGATTGTCTTGTATATGAAGAGAACCCATGGAGGCGCCGGGTGTGAAGCGAGGGCCAGCCCACCAGTTTATACAGATCACAATGATGGGTATGAAAGGGTGCATTAGTGGCAAAACGGATGGCTGAATGATAAAGTGTGTCAAGTTTTTTTAGGGTCGTATTTGGTGCTATTCTATATATAATGTCGCCATAATCCAAAATTGGCAATACAGTAGTCTTAACAAGGGTGCGTTTGGAGGCATGAGTAAAAGAAGCTTTATTGCGGAATAGAACGGCCAGTCTGGCTTTGACATTTGTCCGAAGGTTATTGATGTGTGTGGTGAATGAAAGAGAGGAATCCAACCAAATGCCTAGGTATTTATAAGTTTTGACATATTCCAGAACCACACCGTTCATACAAGTGATTGTGGGGGGAATTGAGGCAACGGGTTTTCGGCTGAATAGCATGCACTTGGTCTTAGTGGTGTTCAAACAGAGGTGGAGATTATAAAAAAACTGCTCTATAGAGGCTAAGCTGAGTTGAAGACTGGAAGCCACAGATTGGGGAGAGGGACCACTTGTGTACAGAATGGTGTCATCTGCATAGACGTGAATCCGGGAGGTGCCAGCAGCCTCGGCTATATTATTGATATAGATAGAAAAAAGCGTTGGGCCCAGAATGGAGCCTTGAGGCACACCTTTAGAGACAATCAGTGGATCTGACATAATGTCCTCCGCCTTTAATTGCTGGACACGGTTAGTGAGATAACTAGCAAACCATTTACAGCTGGAGGTGGACAGACCGATATTGGACAGCCTTTGTAAAAGGATGCTGTGATCAACAGAGTCAAAGGCCTTGGAAAGGTCTATAAAGGTAGCGATACAGACCTGCTTACTATCTAATGCTGTAATTACGTCATCTAGTACCTTTGTGGTGGCTGTTATACACCCATGTCCTGTCCGAAAACCAGATTGAACGTCAGACAGTTTATGATTTTTATCCAGAAACTCATTTAACTGTAGCTGAACAAGCTTCTCAAGAACCTTAGCAAGACATGGTAGGATGGAAATTGGGCGATAGCAGTTTGGGTCAGATGCAGAACCACCTTTAAAAAGGGGAATAATTCTGGCTAATTTCCAGTCAGAGGGCAACTCACACAGTTGTAGGGACATGTTAAAGAGTCTTGTGACAGGAGGGGCAATAATGTGGGCAGCAGCCTTTAAGAAAATGGGATCAAGACCATCAAGGCCGGCAGATTTATTTGTGTCCAGCCTAATGAGTTCATCCTGGACTTCAGAAATGGACAGGGGTGTGAAAGAAAAACCACTGTGGCTTGATGGAGAAGGCTCTTCTGTGCTTGTGTCTATGGGGACTTGATCTTGTTTTGATGTTGACAGGTTTTGAGTTACATTAACAAAGTGATGGTTTAGAAGTGAGGCCATTCTGTGCTTTTCAGTAATAACAATGCCATCAAATATCATGGAGGCTGGTAAATTAGGGGAAGACATTTTATTTTCTATTACCTTGACCGTTTTCCAGAAAGCCTTAGCATCAGTGCCACTTGCAGTGAGTTTTTCTTTAAAATGAGAGACTTTGGCATTTCTGATAGCCTGTGTAGCTTTATTCCTGCATTGACGAAAGGCAAGCCAATCAGCTAGGGATTGGGTGGAGCGGGCCTTTCTCCAAAGGGCATTTTTTAGATGAATAAGCTCAGCCAGGTCATTGGAAAACCAGGGACTATAACGATTTTTGATTCTAATTTTTTTCAGAGGAGCATGTTTATTCATAATCATACTGAATGTGTTTTTGAAAAAGGACCATGCTTCATCCAGGGAGGGGATGGATTTAATTCTTTCCCAGGTCACAGCCTCAACATCTTGGAGAAAAGCTTGCATGTCCAATTTTTTTAGAGAGCGCTTCATAACAATTACTGGTGATCTTTTGACTGAAAAGCCAGAGCGTATACATGCAATAGCACAGTGATCACTTATCTGACTGAAAACTCCAGCTTTATAGTTAGATGGGGTATTAGTCAGAATAAGATCGATCAAGGTGGATGATGACAAGGACTTAGGATTAGGTCTAGTGGGTTCAGAAATAATTTGGGTGAGGTTTAAAGCATCAAACTGCTGCAAAACTGTATCTGGAGGGTTGATCATATCCCAGTTTAGATCACCCATGAGAACAAACTCAGAGCATATGTGAGGTGCTAGGAGCTGGCTGAGAGTTGTAAGTGTAGAGGCTGGAGCTGAAGGTGCTCTATAGCAAACAGCCACAGAAAGAGAAAAAGTAGTTGAAAGCCTAAGTTTTAGTATCAATAGCTCAAATTGTTTAGGTACCGACTTAGACAGAGCAACAGTACATTGCAAGTGATCTTTTACATACATAGCCACACCACCACCCCTCGTAGCTCTGTCCTGACGAAACACATTATAACCAGGTAAAAGGATGTCAAGATCAGTGTTTCTTTTTTTAAGCCAGGATTCAGAGATAGCAAGAACATCAGGATTAGTTGTGTGCATCAGTGTTTTTAAATTGTCAAAATTCTTTGAATTTAACAGACTGCAAATATTTACATGTAAAAAACCCAGTGATTTACGGTCACAAAATTCACAAAATGACAACTGTCTCACAGGTTTGTTGCTGAAAAAGGATGAAAATGAGAAATCTTGGTTTCAAAAACAGGAAAAGGACACAATCAAAACAGCCACTGCACATCTATCTGACATCATGGCTTTTTTTATTTTATTCCCTTCTTATAAGCTCACAAAACCTCCCATTTTACTACCACTGCTGCACAGCCGCACACCTCGAGCATGGTTAGCACATGGAAAGAAAAACACCACATCGCACAGCTAAACGCCAGGTCCATACAAACCCTGACAGGCACAAAAGTGGGCTGGAAAATGTCTGAAATGTTCTCCGTCATCCTCAACTTTGGTGGGCGATGCTCAGAAAGGTTCACCTGACAAATGATTTCCTCATTTACAGGAATGGGTGATGGTTTAAACTACATATATGTGAAAAAGTTACCATGAAGAAAAAAAATGATATCATTCCCTTGGATTGTTTTTGCAGGACAAGAATCGACTCATAAATGGGTCAGAATACAGCAGGCTGCTAAATGCAGATTCATTCTGTTGTCAGTGGGACCAAAAAGCATCTAGGCAAATATTATAGGAGCTGTTAGCTTGTTCGAGAAGCAATTAATGACCCCAAATACCTGTCCTCTTAACAGAGCCAAATGCCTTTTTACACTGAAAACACCCCAAATGAGCCGGATGAATGGAGCTGTCTTCATCAGTCCATGAAGAATTTGTCAGTAGGCTTTAGTGCCATGCTTAGACCCAGCCACATCTCTACATTTACTATTTTAATATAACTGCAGATGAGCCCAACGTTCCTGCCGCTCCCATCAACAGGTGTGTAACTCACCACCTGGTTGAATGAAGCAGCAAAAACGTGTTTCCACAGCTGGTCTGAGAAAACTTGGGGACTTTGGCTCTGCAGGGTCAGGATCACAGCTGTCTTCTGGATTTAAAATATTCCCTTCATGTGGGATTTGGTCCTCAGAAAATGCTCATAATTCCTGTTAGGACATGTTTGCTCACCCTAATCCAGATTTATTTATTGAAAATGGGTGAAACATCTGCTTATAGGGGGCAGCAGCCTAAGGAGGGAAGCCCAGACTTCCCTCTCCCCAGCCACTTGGGCCAGCTCCTCCGGGGGAATCCCAAGGCGTTCCCTGGCCAGCTGAGAGACATAATCTCTCCAGCGTGTCCTGGGTCTTCCTTTGAGTCTCCTCCCGGTTGGACGTGCCCAGAAAACCTCACCAGGGAGGCGTCCAGGAGGCATTCTGACCAGATGCCCGAGCCACCTCAACTGGCTCCTCTCGATGTGGAGGAGCAGCGGGTCTACTCCGAGCCCCTCCCGGATGGCCGAGCTTCTCACCCTATCTCTAAGGGAGAGCCCAGACACCCTGTGGAGGAAACTCATTTCAGCCGCTTGTATCCGTGATCTCGTTCTTTCGGTCACTTCCCAAAGCTCGTGACCATAGGTGAGGGTAGGAACGTAGAGCGACCGGTAAATCGAGAGCTTCGCCTTTCAGCTCAGCTCTCTCTTCACCACGACAGACCGGTACAACGCCCCCATCACTGCAGACGCAGCACCAATCCATCTATCGATCTCACGCTCCACCCGTCCCTCACTTATGAACATTTGTAAAAAAAATAAAGTCATAAAGGAAATTATTTTAGACATTGCCTTTGCTTGAACACAGTGAGCTGCATTTCCATATCAACACTAATGACAGTTAAAGTAACATAATAATAGCAGACACACGTCTGCTCATCAAGATCTTTGAAATGTTTCTAAGCCTTCATATTATTATTATTATTATTATTATTATTATTATTATTATTATTATTATGCATCTTCTCTTTGCATAAAGCCAACCCAGAAGTGTTTCAGGAACCAAATTTGATTTAGATCAAATAGTTCATTCAAAAAATGTAAAATATCAGACATGTTGACTCTGAGCGAGGAGATGTGTGTGTGTGTGTGCGTGCGTGTGTGTGTGTGTGTGTGTGTGCGTGTGTGCGTGTGTGTGTGTGTGTGTGTGTGTGTGTGTGTGTGTGTGTGTGTGTGTGTGTGTGTGTGTGTGTGTGTGTGTGTGTGTGTGTGTGTGTGTGTGTGTGTGTGTGTGTGTGTGTGTGTGTGTGTGTGTGTGTGTGTGTGTGTGTGTGTGTGTGTGTGTGTGCGTGTGTGTGTGTGTGTGTGTGTGTGTGTGTGTGTGTGTGTGTGTGTGTGTGTGTGTGTGTGTGTGTGTGTGTGTGTGT
>SSNS01000414.1:364562-392056 GCA_006937985.1 Aphyosemion australe | reverse complement strand
CCAGTACGTTGCTGTTGATTTCAAAAACCAAATTAAAATGAGCTTTCTCTCTCGCCTCTTGACAGTTAGAGATCTAGAGAGGAGGCAGACCCTTTCTGGTGTCCTGTTCTCAATGTGCTTTTGGCCATCAGCAGAGATTTATTAGAAGAGGTGAGGTTTCTTCCCCTCACCTAAATGATAGCTCTTTGCCTTTGTTACTCTGTAAATGACCACATCACTGTCAGATTGAAATGATAAAACGTTTCATTCTGGGATGAAAACACGGTCCCTTCTGTGTTTTTCCTCATTCATCCCTATTGTAATTCCTACCTCATCTTAAAAGGATGCTCTAGTCTCAGAAAAGTTTAGAAACTCAATAAAATATTCACCTGCAGACAAAGAAAACCTTACATATCCACCAGAACTTGATTAATTCAGAATTCTCCCAAAGTGTTAGATTTGGAATCTGAATGAGTCGGACTTCATGTCCTCCTCACAACAAGTGGTAATGTGGTGTAAAATCTAAATATTAAATACATTTAAAAACTAGAAGATCTTACAGATTTATTGAAAATTTGTCTAATTTAGTTTGAAGCTCAATCAAAGGAATTGGGAGCGAATAAAAATCCAAAACCTTGAGATCTTTAGAAATAAAAGTAAGGCGTATTTGTGAGAAACTGTGCCACCATAGTTTAAAACACCTGATTATCAATAGTAAAACATCAGTGGAAGATTTTATTTTCAAAGTGAAAAAACAAACATCTGGATGAAAGGAGAGAAACAAAAAGGACAACGAGACTTTACTTTCCTCAGAAACACTTATGGAACCAACTTTGAGCTGATGGAGGTTGTCTCTGCTTCTACAGGTGAGGGAAAACCCAGGTAAGTCCACTTTGAGATTTTTTAAGTTGAGTTTTAGGTTTTGGACCATGAGCTCTTCTTTATTTCAACTAGATGTTGTTAACCGCCCTCTGCAAACGCATCGTTCTGTACACTCAACTGATCTGTCGTCAGTTCAAACTTGTTATTGAAAATAACAGACCTGATTCCTTAAAGTCCCACTCCGGTCATCTTTGAGCTGTTTTAAATCGTTCTCAGTGGTCTTTAAACTACTGATTATGCTGTTTTAGCCCAATCACAAAACCTGTGCTGTTTTCTAGTACTTAGTTTCTACATAGTGGCAGTAGCTCATTAAAAATTCACCTCTGGGTTGTGGGCGGAGCCGTGGGGCAGAGACATTGTTTTGACACTATGGTCTATTTTTTACCCAGAATGAACAAATACATCTCCTGATGCTGTCAAAATAAGAACTGTTGCAGCAAAATGATAACTGTCCCAACTTTTATAACTTTTATAGTGTCGGCACCAACTTTTATTAGAAAATTTAAACTTTATGTCAATTTTTCTAAAGATTTTCCTTGAGTTTATTCAGTTGGAAGATTCAAATAAAAAAGTCATTAAATGAAAAGTTCATTTTAATTTAATAGTTCGTTTCATACAGAAGCTCTCCTCTAGAGGATGGTTTCCTGACTGCATCGCTTCCATCTATCAAGATTCTTCACGTTACCTGATGGTGTTTATGTTTAATTTCATGTTTTTTATTGATCATCATAATCAACATGTATTCGTGTGTGTGTATTCGTGTGTGTGTGTGTGTGTGAACAATTAAAATACCTCTTTTACAGCCCTGTAGGTGATAAATTTCAGGTCTCACGTGGAGGTTTGCCCATGTGGAGTGCGTAAGTTGGCGTAAGTCTTTCTTACTTCCTTGCACCTTTAGAAAATGCTTATTTGCTTCTACAACTGGCTCTGTGGACAGCCGGGGAAGGGCAGCACACATGGATCTGTGCTTCGTTATTTTTTTCTTCTCTTTGTAACAGCTCATTTAAAATCACAAGGGCCTGAAGCCCAAGACAGATGGAGCCTACTTAGAGAAGAAGCAGAGTCTAATTCTAGTCAAAAACCTCCTAATGTGAGGTAACGCTACACCTTTGTGAAAACGCTTTAGATGCTGTCGTGAATGTTTCAAGAACAGTTTAGGAGTTGAGGATGTAACGTTTTTCTGCAACTCAAACATGAACTCTAACCAGAAACCTCCAGAAAGTAACATCAGACAATGAGTCTCATCTTTGCCTGGAACTCGGTCGCTCCCTCCAACTGATCTCACTGTGAAATTGCTTAAGCTGAGTTTGAAAGTGTTCATGCATGTCATATATCACCAGCTCACCTTATCTCAAACGCTGCTACGCTTTCACACGAAGCCTTGCTTGTTCACATCAAAGAAACATTTTAAAGTCCCTTAAGCTCCCTGCAAAGGCGGCACGACCATTCCTCCTGAAAGTAAACAGCTGAGTCGCAGGAATAGTTGTGGGAAAACCGCGCTGCTCTATCCATCTACAGATGTTTGTTCTAAACTAACCAAAAACACTCCTAAGATGTTCTGGAGGCTGTTGAGATGACAAGAAAAAAACAATCAGAGGTGAAGAAATCTCAGAGGTAAATTAGCTTTATTTAAAAAAGAAAGAAAAGTTTATCACGCAAGGCAACAAAGAACAAACCACAGGACCCCCTCACTAACTACCTCCACCCCCTCACACACACACACACACACACACGCACACACACACACACACAGAGGCAGCGAAGGGCTTCTCATTATAACCAAATCAAAGGAGCAGGAGAACAAGCCTTGCATTGTTCTGATTGTGTTTACCTACACTAACACATGAAAACTGGACACTCTGACTGTACAGCGGAGGACGGACATGAATCCAAACACGAAACCTTACAACAGGACCCCCCCACCCTTTTTTAAACATTTAGTCGACGTTACCAACAGAAACAGAGAGGAGCAGGACTATTAAACACATGTAGACTCATCACTTTAAGACAAACTACACGTCTCAATGGGCACTTTTTGGGGAGAAAATGGGAACACAAAGAAGGTCCGCTCCAGGATTTTTCTTTTCTTAAGTAACATCAAACCTGCATGTTGAGGTAAGCATGCCACTGGGGAATACGAAGGAAGCGATTCCCCTTAAAAAAAGGAGTCTCTTAACCATATCCCCACTCACTTTGTAATTCGCCTTGACAGTAAATCAATTCTCTAGCCTGGCCCCTCGGACTCCTCCAGCTCTAGGTCCTCCTCTCTCAGCATTCCTGCACACATGAATCACTCCAACTCCTGGCTTCTAAAAGGCATTTCCTGCCCGACCCTCTCTCCTTCTCCACTGCGTCTGACTCCTCCGCTGAAAGCCGGGCAGGAACCTTGTGGAGCTTTGAGGGTGAGAGGGGAGAGGAGCTCTGGGTTTGCTCCGAGAAAAAAAGAGAGCGGGATGGATTCATGGAGTGCACGTTGGAAGATGTTGACTGCTTTAATATCCTTTCATATTCAAGTGGTAAAATCACTCATGTAGCACAAGCTTCCACCAGGACTGAAGTGTGCATTCTCTCTAAGACAGGTGTCGTTATTCCCAGTTAGACCATCAAACGGTGCCGCTGTCACAGGTTTTTAAAAGAATAAAATAAAATTAAGTACGTGTAGTGTTTTAATCCTCTTAACAATCAACAAAGACTGATAATTCTCAGTTACAAAGTATTTAAAGGAGCAAAAATGTACAGAGTGGGGACATACACCTGCTAAAGCTTCCCTCTAATAGTCCACAGCGTATGTACAGACAAGTTGTTTTCATTCTTCCATTCAGCTCAGCAGACTCAACGTGACCAAAGCAGCGCTGAAAGAGTCGCCTACGTTATTATTTCTCCTCATATTTACAAGACAAACGTATATTTACAGAGATCACCGCACAAAGATCACAGACGGAGTCTGAAGAGCGTCGGATGAGTGGAGGAAGAGGTCGTGTGTTGCCTACTGAGCGAGGGGTGTGTGTGTGTGTGTGTGTGTGTGTGTGTGTGTGTGTGTGTGTGTGTGTGTGTGTGTGTGTGTGTGTGTGTGTGTGTGGTTTTAAAGGCCCCTCCTTAGATCATGGCTCTTATCACCAGTCTCCCTTTGACCTGGTGCAGATAGGTGTTCTGCTCAGACTCTAAGCGCTGATTGGTCACAGCCTCGTCCTCGCTATCAGCCGGCTCTTCTTTGACCTTGATGACCCCATAGTGAGCGTCTGGGAGCTCGCTGCTCGAGCCGCCGCTGCTGCTGCTGTTGCTGAGCGTGTGCTTCCGGATGACTCCTGTAGGGGGCAGCCTGTCCTCCTGCATGCTCTCAGTCTCCTCTATCTGCTCCTGCTCCTCCTCCGACTCCTGCAGGTGTGTGCTGGGCTGACGGAGCTGCTCGATGGACTTAGATAACAGCTGCAAAACAAGTTAACCAGTTTTAACGCTGATGCTCTGAAATCATCTTGGTTTGTTTTCAAATAAATTTAATTTGAGGTTTCAGTCCATAACTGTGATTTAAAAGTTTTAAAAACTCAAATAAGAATTTTCCACAGATAACAATAATATAGATAAATGTCTAAGTGGATCGTACACATCGTTATAGCTCATATAGCTGTATGTTATCAGCCTATTAGTAAAACCTGTTTTTAAAATAAAACATTTTTAATTAAGCCGTAGCTACTAATTAAGTTGTGTGAATAAAATGCTTTAAAACTAATAGAAACAAAAAATACTTAAACTACATTACTGTATTGGTTTTACTGACTTGTATTAATGCTTCTTGATCAGATAGATTAGGTAGATTAAATTACAGTAAGGTTTTGTCCTGTCTTGTGCCGTTGTTCTCATGCAGGAAAAAGAAGTTCACAAATAACAATTCAGACATTTTCCTGCTTCAACATGAGCTGATGTTCAGCTTGCACAAGTAAATAAAAGTCCTGAGCTGTTGCTCACTCCTGAATTCATGATTAACAGTTCTCCAGGCTTTTTAACGTCGTTAGAATAAATGTTCACTCTTTTTGGTCGGCACCTGCCTACTGTGAGAAGAATGTTGTTGTTTCTGCTGATGAAGACACTCACTGGAAACAAAATATAAAAACTGGACTGGATTAAACTTCACCATCACTCAACAGCACGGTCACATTTCTACATTTTGATAATAAACGGCTGATTTAGAGCAAAGGTTTGAATGGACAAAACCCTTTTTACAAACTAGAATAAAGGAACATATTTGTCAGAAGAAGAAAAAAATCCTCTTTATAAAAACATTTTCATGCATTACTGTTTTGCTGATTATTTGCCCACAAGAGGGCTCTAAAAGCAGCCTGTGAACCATCGTACCTCTCTCCAACAACACCATCTACAGAATCTAGGCCTTATATAAATATCCCTGTTGAATCAGCCTCTTTAGCGTGGCATTAGTAAACACCGCTACAGTCCCTGAGCTCTGGCAGGTTTCTATTAGTCGCCCCCTGCTGTTACCAGCAATGGAAAATAAAAGAATGAAAGGGCGTTTAAAAACAACCATAGAAAAGCCACTGCTAGGAAATTAATTAGGGCAATGTTTCAGGGCTTCCTCTCAATAAACACGAAAGGCTCATCCCTGATTAGCGGCCATTTATAACCTCCACTTAAAGAGGCTTTACTGGCAATCTCATTGGCCTGAGTGATCAGAGCGAGGCCTGGTGACATGTTTCCAAAGACGTGGCTGCAGGTATTTTCACACGCCGTCTCGTTTTGGTTATTCCAGCTAATCATTTTGTTAATGACTCAGAGAGCAGCTGTTCAAGTTCTTCGTCTATTGAAGCTCGCAGGGATTTTTATGACCTCTGTGGTTTCCCTGGTTCTGTTAGAACCCGGTACGAGCTCACACAATGCTGCCTTTGACTCACACACGTCGCGTACCAGCACAATGACAGGCTGTGCACAGCCAGGTCACCTCGGTCGGCTCGCAGAAACAAAAATATTGTCACAAAGGAACAAAATGCATTTGAGGCACTACTTTTCTTCTTCTGATGAATCAAATTTCACAGCATTAGTCTGAACAGCACTGACGCTTTAAGCTATACCAGAATTGGTGCAGGGGAAGGATTTGTTCCCCGTTTGAAGTCAAGCAGAGGTTCTTTAGTTTGCAGAAATAAGAGCAGGATTTCAGAGTGCAGGTCTGTAAACACAGATGCTTTTACAAAGAGACAAAAATAGAACTACATGTTTGGATTTAACGCGTCCTGCAGTAAAAATTCATCTCATGAGAACCAAAAAGAATGTGGTGAAAAGCGGTTTGAAAGTCAAAGCCTGCTCTGTGGATGAGTTCAGCATTCTACCTTATTGATGTGGACCTGCTGCTGGTACTGCTTCTGCCTCTCCAGGAAGTGCTGGTGTTGCTGCTGGATGACAAGCTGGGCCAGCGTGTTCTGAGGCAGCGGCGCTGACTGGGTTCTGTTCAAAGGTCGGTGTTTTGGTAGCTTAGGGCGACTGGTGGAGGGCCGATCCTTCAGGGCCAGCGGGGACTGATGGTGGGAGCCTTGACCTAGAAACAAAATATTCTAAAATGTTGTTTTCCAATAAGCTGCATTTACAGTAAAAACAAAACAACATGTAGTGTAACCGTCTTACCAGAGGAGATTATCTTCTGTTGCCTGATTTGCTCCTTCTGGAGGAGGTGCTGGAGCAGCGCCTGATGACTGGGGCTCACTTTGGACTCCAGGCCTGTTTGAAGGGGCACCGGGCCCAACAGGTGCCCAGGCAACCCATGTTTGATTTCTGTTGTTCTGTCTTTCAACCCGAAAGCAGCCTGAAAAAGAAGAAAACAGGTGAGAACCTCTGGCACTGGGGGCAAAAGGCATTGTTGTTTTTTCTCATTTCTATGCTTCAGTTAAAAACAATTCCACTTTTCCTTTTGAATAGAACGTATTCTCATGGTTAAAAGCCTGATGTGGGGTACCGAGAGAGCATCAACGGGTAAAAGCTGATGGAACAGGCTTCTGTGGAATGTGCCACTGAGCTAAAAGATGATATATCATGTGCCGTGTTATCAGGGCCTGCACTTGAGAGCACTTGGACTTTTTAAAAGCTGTGATAAATGAGGTAAAAGCGAGGGAGGATAAGAGCACAGCTGACACGAGACACTGCAGAACAATATTTATCTAAGCCCAATAAAATCATGTGGGCCACAGGTCAGTGACCCGCGCCCGTGCGGAGAACCCAGACAGCCACTGATGGCTGCTTCAGCAGATCACACACTGAGATGAAAACCCTACATCCACTGAGTGTTGATCAGATGGCGTGTGAGAATATTTGCAGAAGTTGTACTTACACTAATCGGTGTGGATGCTGTAGAGAGTCCCAGGGAGATGTTGGGTAAAGATGGAGACGTGTACAAGCTCAGCATGGACACAGAGCCCTCGGGTCGGAATAATCTGGGCTGAGAAGGCCATCTCTACATCAAACACGCAGGGAAGGCAAGAGGGAAAGGTTTAGGAAGAGGTGGTGGGCAAGTTCAACATGAAAGTATAACTGCATAATGACGGGCAGCAGTCCATACACGGACAAAGGAACGAGTGGTTTTAACAGAAGCAAGATGACCAAAGTGTGGCAACAGCACAGATAAAACACTGCTAAAAACCCTAAAAATGTCTAAATCTACAGCTTGTTCCTCGGTTCTTCAGCTCCCCGTCGGTCCCCGCCCTCAGGCTACTCTCTCAGAGAACACCAGCGCTGGGGCATACTTCCTGTACCCAGCAGAGCAGCGGCGCAGCATGTGGTTTTGGAACAGCCATGTTTATCCTTCCAACCCCTACCAGCGCTCAGTGACCTGTACGGGGATATCCGGCCCATATTTGACCCGAGGGACCAGTTCCCTCTGAAAAAGGATACCTAATGTAACGGTACACAAACACGCCTTGCTTTTGGAGCAGGCATGGGGTCCACGAGCAGCCCCGCAGTCAACCAATGACTTTCATGAGAGTCTCAGCTTGGGCTGACACAATAGCAAACCTGTGTGTTTATGTTGTTAGCATGTGGGTGTCTTTGGCTACCAGCGCCTGGGATATCAATTAAAATCCACAGTTCGTGTGTCCCCCTAAGCCCCAGCCTTCAGCCCGGTGTCAGGGCGTCTCTCCCTGCTTCGTGTCACCGAAGGTCCCTGAGAGAGTAAACAGTAATGGTTAAAGCAAACACAGCTGCTCCGTAAAGATTGTTCGCTGATGTGTCATATCTGCCACGTTCTGTAGCGGCCGGCCTCGTGAGCTCAGTCTAAAGGGAGTTCTGGTCCATGACCCAGTCAGGAATCTATGGAGAGACGCCTCAAAACGAGCAGCAGGCAAATTACAGAAACACAGCCTTGCAGCCAAGATACAGATTTATACTTTTTACTTCAAAGAAGTGCCTCTGGAACATCTGACAGCATCTGATAAAGTCCATGCAGCTGTGACTCGCAGCATCTGGATGTTCGAAACTTTAGTTTTATATATAGAACATGTTTTTACGATGGTAAGCACTGGTTCATGAGACATTTGGGTCAAGTTATGACTCTCAGCGTCAGGGTGGAAAGTCATTTTTAGTAGAGCGTAAAGCCAAGTTTATACTGGAGCGTTAGTGCTGGAATGAGTGAGCTGTGATGTCAACATGGTGTAATTCTCCTCTTAAACACTAGGTGTCCCTGCTGAGACAATGATGCCACTCTCCAGCAGGAAGAGCACCAGAAGAAGAGTCAAACAGGAAACAATCGTTTGACCCTAACCCTAACTCCAAATGCTTTACCGCTCATATTTTAATTTTGTAAATATTGAATATAAGATTATTGATATAATGATAAAATTAATATTATAAAATATAGATTTTTCAGACGTTTTTCCAAACACCGTAAAGCAGCAGAACTTGTGATATGACCCCCCCAAAACCCCGCCACCCCACCCCCTACCACCAACAAGCAGACAGAAAAAGTCCAGATTTTAATTTTTAAATATTAAATACACATTTTAGCAGTTTTAACACCCACCTCAGTTTTTGTAGTGGTTGGCAGAGAAGAGGGACCATTTTCAGCCCCCAAGGCACTGGAGGCCCCTATGGGGGAGCTGGGGCCAGATCCAGGGGCACTGCTAGTTGGAGCAGAATCTAAAGACAACCCAAAGGTTCATTAATATACTCCCAGTCCAAAAGGAACTGGAACCACAGCTCCTTCAGTTGCTATGGAATAAATCCTTTGTATTTTTTACACATGTGTACTTTTACAAAGGTTAAATGAATACTTTGTAAAAAGTATTTAAAAATACAACTTTACAAGTTTATGTCCTTTTCATGGAACAGAACTTAAGATATTATTTCTCAAAGTTTAGTTAAAGCTGATGTTACCCATTAGCTCCAGGGCCCGCTTCTTGTATGGAGTCATGATGTTTCCATCTCTTCTCTTCAACATTGGGCTGCTTCTCCTTTCTGCCACCTTCTGCTTCAGCCTGGATCGGACCTTCAGGTTCGGCTCCGATGCTACGTAATAACAGAAATACGTTCTGTGTAAGTTTCAGCTCATCATCATGACTTAAAATATGTAAGATTTCCATAAATACGCTTTAAAGACCAAATTCACTTGGTTTTTCAATACATTTGCAGTGGTGTCTAGTATAAATGAATGCCTTGTGAGTCAAGCTCTGGCACTCCTGTTTCAGGAAGTTAGCCCGTTCAGAGCTGAGCTGCACACGGCAGGATTTGGAGTCTTTTTTTCCTGATATCCGGACATCTCTCCTCTGATTGGCTAACAGCAACGCCACTCTACCACTGACAACATTTGCTTTGCAACGCTGATGTTATATCTCCCCTAACACAAGCCTGAAGGAGTTCTGCCGTGTTGTGGAGTTGCTAACGGTTAGCTTCTACTAGCTGAGACACGCTTAGCCTGCATGTTAAACTCAGAACGACTGATCAGATTTCAAAAATGACAAGAAAAACAAGGTTTCTCAGTAAACTTGGCCTTTAAAGTCATGTGAGGTTCATTTGGTAATTAAAAATGATTAACTGATACATTTCTATATGAAATGTTTTATGATTAAAAAAATCATATAAAAAAGAGAAATCGACTAAATGATTTGGCTCAGTTAAAGATCAAGTTTAGCAAGTTTGAGATGAATTAAGTGAGTCTGGATTGGGCCCATTTCCACATCATCTGGACCACGTTAGGTCAAAAACACACAAGTGAAGCTGGTAACCACAGTCTGATACAGTAGCAACAGTTAAACTAACACAAAAACATGGCAGATGTTACACACACACACACACACACACACACACACACACACACACACACACACACACACACACACAGAACCTGCTCTTAATGCAATCCAGAAGTACCCGGACACGGTCCGAGCTTACACACCGCCTGATCTGACACAATTTACAAACACGCTCCCTCTGTTTCATCCTAATGCTAATTTAATTTCAGTCATAAAAGGATGTTTTTAAAGTTTCCATCTGCTTGTGATGATGGATTTCAGTAAACATTTGGCGTCTTGTCTCTCTTTGGATTATTAAATCAGTTTTAAACCAGATCAGCAGGGATGAATTCCCCTCAGTGTGAATTCTTCAGTCCAAAACCACATTTCTAGCTTTGTTGCAGAAGTAATGATCATCAGCCTTTCATTGTCAAAAGAGCATCTGATCAGATTCCAACACGGTTGTTGAAAGGAGGATGACATCACAACCAATGGCTGCACCAGCTAGGACTTACGGTTTCGCAGCAACAGAGATCCTAATATTCATTTTATACTGAGGTTGTTGATTAGATTTGATAAATGAGGATTTAAAATGTTGGATATTTATTTACCGAGACTGAAGGTTGAATGGAAACATAAAAATCAGTCATATGAATGGAACTCCCTTTGATCATCTCACTCACATCAAACTTTCTTCCAGCTGTTTAAATCTCACCTTGACCCACCAGAGCAGATATGCTCACATTCTGGGACTAAAAGCAAAAGCACAAAGCTTAACTGAAGTTACGCAAAGCTTCTGTTACACAATAGCAAACCTGGTTCAATTATTTAATTCTGATGAATAATTAAAAGGACCTTTCCTGAATTGTGCGTGGTACATTTAAACATGCAGCTGTGACGTGAACCACTGTGGGGCGGAGAGGGATCAGCCATGAGGGCACAGCTAAAAGAGCGCGGCCCAGATGCTGCTATTTCTGGATTTTGTCAAAAGCAGCAGAACCTTCTTCCCTAATACGTGGCACAGACCTCTAATCCTGTGGGTGTGAGGTAAAAGAAAAAAGCTGGGGAGGAAGAAAATGAGGCAGGAGAGATAAATGGAGAGAAAGCGCTGTCGGGAGTCGCATGATTTTTTTTCTTATGCTTCACGCCCTGCTGCCTTGATTGCTTTCTATTTTTACACACTGCTGCCACCAAGCTACGCATCCCAATTGGTCGCCACGGGAACGCCAGACAGCAGCCCAGGAACAAACACTTTCTCATACGTCTCCATGGGGGAAAAAAAAATACTGGAGCAACAGGCAGCAAAACACCTGGGACACGTCTGCTCTGACGTCTTGTTTAACAACAACGTCAGCTAACGCGGGCAATCGTGGACGGATCAGAGAGACAACTCAGCGTCATCGTCTGTGTTTCTGTTCCAGCCTGGATCTGGACAGATGGCTGCGTGAACAGCTGAGGTGTGTTCTCTGGACATCAGAACACCTGCCGGGCATTTTGCTGATGCTGTTGTTTAAACTACTGCTGCTTTCAGACACGGCCTAATAACCCAAGTTACAGAGGAGCACTGTCTGGTAAATAGGTGGTGCTGATTAAAGACTTTATCGCTTTTAAAATCATGGTCTACCCTTGAATAAGAATCTCAGCTCATTGCTGTTTTGCAACAGCCAGCTAACAAAATGTATGAAAACCCAAACTGAACGGGTTGTGTTGTTAGGGTTAGGTGCCATTTTTATTCTTAAATGACTGGAAGTCAGTTTTAAGTGCATAAAGAAAAAGAAACCACATTATTCCAGAGCAGGCCTGTCCAAATGGCCCCCAGTTGCATGTCTAGTTTGGTTTTGTTTGCAGCAGGATGTTGATGCTGATTATTTATATGATCAGATTTTTACTAATATTATTCTAGGATTATTTTTGAAAAATGCAAATAAAAAATTCTACCATAAAGTTATTTTTCTTGCATTTATTAAATGAAAAAAAATCTAATTTCTGTCGCCTCACAAAACCTTTTTTGTCTTTGTCTTGAAAAGTTTGGACACCCTTGTTTCAGAGGTACCTGCTCTCAAAAAGATAATTTACCCTACGTCTAGTGAAAATAACACGGAACCCTGCTGCCTAACTCTGATGATCAAACACACAGGTAGCTTGGTTTTTTAGCTTTAGCATTCCTTGAAGGAATTCAGACCCTCAACAGTTTTACATATTAGAGTTCAAACTAAAATCACCAACAGAAATGATGAAGTTTTGGTCAAAACGTCAAAATGATGTAACAATGATCGCATATCATTCTATGTCTTTAACCATTTTTGCAACGACTTAATTTCTTCCTTCCTATAAACTAGTGACGGGGGTGGAAGTCATACAAATGTAATTATTAGTCACTGTTTTCTTTTCGTTTGTAATATAAAAATATTAAGGACTTTGGAAAAACAAACTGCATAAAGATCCATTTAAAAATGTACGAAGAGCTCTTTTTCTTTGTTTTTTAAATAAGTTTGTTTTTTGGGTTTTTTTGCAAAATTCTTACTCTGCTGCCCACACTGGATGCCAAAGAATCATCAGGTATAGGTAAGATAAAGAAGGAAACATGCAAAGTGCACGTCCAATGAAAGCGTCCTGAGACATTCTCTTAAAGCCCCAGTGTGTAATATTTTTACCTGTTTACTACCAAACTCTGTGTATCCAGTGCACAAACTTGTCCTTTTTCATTAATATTTCTCACCAACATCAATTCTAAATATTCCTCTCAGCTTCAAATTTGACATTTTTAATACATAAACTGTGGTCGACGCTCCATGGTCATCCTCCATCTTGAAATACGGTAGCTATTTAGGGACATACGAGCTCTGAGTTACGCGTTTGCACTATGACTGTAACCTGAAAGAAACAGCAGAGGGCAGCAGTGCGCCGTGGAAGCATGGCGTCTGACAATGCAACTAAGAAGAGACGAGACTAGCTGCTACACCGTTGCTGTACTTTGTTAGTTTGAATAACAAACAATGAAATCAAAAGACACATCAAATATGTCAGGTCTTATTAATTTCCAACACTTAGCAGCTGCATATGATGAGAACCCCGCCCGCAACAGCTAGACACCAGCCTCCAAGTGTTGTTCCTCGTCGGGGGGAGGGGGGTGCGTGCGGGATTATGCATTAAGACTGAACAGTCATTAGAAAATGTTTTTTAACTGGTGGAGTAGTTATATGCTTTGTGTGGGTTAGGCTACAGAGATTGGAAATAAATCAATCTCATGCTTTTTATAAAAAAATGAACCAGATGGCTGGAGTGAACGCTGGAGTTGTTGCCTTTTTGAGTGGGCCACCGTAGCTGCAATACTTACTCTGAACTGCATGGCGTTAAAGAGTCGCAGTTTTTACCATGATTTTGATGGATATCCCACATAGCACCTTTAAATCAGTCCAGTGGTTCTTCAGATATTTTGCAAACACACAAACGTAGATGTGATTGTTTGCCTTTTGCCTTTCAGCCAATCCTGTAGCGCAGTAGAAAAGTTTAAACACATCCGTTGAATGTGAGCACACGTATTGTGGATATTAGGGATGTACATAAAAATAGATAAACTGAAACATTGCGATATTTCATGTTATGATGCTGAATCAATATTTAAGAGCAGTGTAACATTTTTATTGAGAAACTACATGCAAACATTTACTGGATTTCTTTAGTGTGCTGCAATTTAAACTCCGACTGCTAGGTGGCAGCATTTTAACTGCCTTCATTCTGACAGAAAATCGAGACCTGGCGATAACACTGGAGGTGTCTTGGAAGCATCTGGCCTGAGTTTTGTGATTATATTCAGTCTGAAAAAATTCAAATATTGTCTGGCTTTTAGTATCATAATATACTGTATTGTCTCCCCTGTATTGTGATATATACTTGTATTGTGATATATACATGTATTGTGGTATATAACTGTATTGTGATATATACATGTATTGTGATATATCTGTATTGTGATATATACATGTATTGTGATATATACATGTATTGTGGTATATAACTGTATTGTGATAAATACATGTACTGTGATATATACCTGTATTGTGATATATACCTGTATTGTGATATGTACATGTATTGTGATATATACATGTATTGTGGTATATAACTGTATTGTGATAAATACATGTACTGTGATATATACCTGTATTGTGATATATACCTGTATTGTGATATATCTGTATTGTGATATATACATGTATTGTAATATATACATGTATTGTGATATATCTGTATTGTGATATATACATGTACTGTGATATATACCTGTATTGTGATATATACCTGTATTGTGATATATACCTGTATTGTGATATATCTGTATTGTGATATATACATGTATTGTGATATATACCTGTATTGTGATATGTACATGTATTGTGATATATACATGTATTGTGGTATATAACTGTATTGTGATAAATACATGTACTGTGATATATACCTGTATTGTGATATATACCTGTATTGTGATATATCTGTATTGTGATATATACATGTATTGTAATATATACATGTATTGTGATATATCTGTATTGTGATATATACATGTACTGTGATATATACCTGTATTGTGATATATACCTGTATTGTGATATATACCTGTATTGTGATATATCTGTATTGTGATATATACCTGTATTGTGATATATACATGTATTGTGATATATCTGTATTGTGATATATTCATGTATTGTGAAATATTCATGTATTGTGATATATACATGTATTGTGATATATACCTGTATTGTGATATATCTGTATTGTGATATATACCTGTATTGTGATATATACCTGTATTGTGATATATACATGTATTGTGATATATCTGTATTGTGATATATTCATGTATTGTGAAATATTCATGTATTGTGATATATACATGTATTGTGATATATACATGTATTGTGATATATCTGTATTGTGATATATTCATGTATTGTGATATATACCTGTATTGTGATATATCTGTATTGTGATATATAACTGTATTGTGATATATAACTGTATTGTGATATATACATGTATTGTGATAAATACATGTACTGTGATATATACTTGTATTGTGATATACAACATATTGCCAAATTATTGCCAATCCACACCCCTGAACGTAGTGTAGATGTGAAGCAAATCAGATCTATCCATGTGTTTTTGTTTTCTACGTCTTTAACTGGTTTGCTTCAGGCTTTGGCAGTATTATTGTAGAAAACCATTCCTGCACCTGCTGAACACACACTTTTGTTAACTGGGTCAGGACCGGAGTGGGGGGGGGGGGGGTACTGTGCTTATCTTGCCACAGACTATCACATGCCTTCAGCAGACTCTATCCTAATTCCAGGAATTGAAGCAAAGAGGAAATTTATCAAGTAAACATTTAAATCGGTCCGTAAACTACATCTTAGTTGAGTGCGGTAACCCAAAGTGTGTCCCACATACTTTTAGTGATTATGTGATTTTTAAAGCACAGATGGTTTGATCAACATGTAAATGACAGGGTTGTCTTACTGTGTCCATGTTTTTAAAGATAACAATTATTTATTAAATGCATCATATAATCTTCTCTATGAATCTCAACCAGGGACGGCTCAGCGTTCTGACCACATCGAGCAGCAGGGAGTCTGACTCGGAGCACTTTGTTGTGAGAGAGCTTTCTTTGCATAAGTAAACAGTCCTGTCGAGGTTCATCCTGCCCGTGCCAGTCCGGAGTCGGCGGCACCTGCCAATCAGTTATCAGTGACAGCCGGCAGCTTGGTGAACAAACCCACCTTTGTGTGCGAGTCCCCCCTCGCGTGCCGAACTCTCAGAGGACTTTAATAAAGATAGACAGGAAGTGGGGGAGGACGGCCTGAGCAGGAAATGACCACATATAGATTCAGGAATTCAAAGAGTGAGAAACAGTTTGATCAGAGCGAGAGAAGAAGGCTGGAGAGAGTTTCTCAACCATAAATCAAAACAGGAAGTATCATCTGTCACGCTGAAACCTGATAACCAGAGCTAAATAACGCACTCGGTTACCTATTCCCTTTCTTGTAAAAGTATTTTTCTGCTGTAGGGATATTTTGTGAAGCTGTTATTTTGAATTTGTTTTGAACTCGTCAAAGATCAAAGCTAAGAAAAAAATAGATGAAGACAAAGTCAAGCTGCTTACGTTGACCTGCTGGAGCTTTGTTCCTGCCATGCTGTGACGGTTTTATTCACAAGGTCTAATTCTTCTTGATCTCTAAACTGTGTATACACACAAAACCACAGGGCCTGACGTTCACACACTCAACAAGCAGGATGCTGCTCTGGGACCAAATTAACAGGGAGGCGTAATATCATTCGGTGACTTCATTGCTAAATTATGAAGCTCTGACCTCAGCAAGTCTTTATGCTTGTGCAGGAAAAATACTGAAAGATGAATCAATCTTATTTTACACAGTCGTTCCCAGAGGAGTTCCCAGACTTTAAACCAACAAACCTGGGCTGAATTTAGCTAAAACAATATTAATCTCACTAAATTCTCTAATTCTCTCCCATTTGGATGTGGATCAAAGTTTATTATTATTATTACAACATAATAAATACATTTGAGTAATACAATATTTAAGTTAACTTGCATCTTCATCATCCTGGAGAGTTTAATGTTAAGTTCTTGATATTTAAGACATTTGTTGTAGGAATAAATCACTTAAACTGCACACTTGTCTGGACAGATAGAGCACTTATGTGTAAGAGTATCAGTGGATTCACACACCTGTCTTCCTCAAGGGGAAGTCGTCCTTGCTCTCTAAGGGTGACGGCAGCGTGTACTGGCAGGTGGGTGATGTTCCACCCAGAGGTGGAGAGCTTTGGTCTAAGGATGTGTGGTGGGAGGACCTGAAAGCAAGAAAAAGTCAGGTTTTAAAGACCAAAGAGGTGTGATAACACCGATTTTTCCTCTACGTGATTAAAGCATCACTTACGTGTACCAGAGCTTTGGGTGGTGGATAAAAGAATGACTGGCTCCATTGCTGACAGGATCCTTTGCGGACTTGCTCAGCAGAAACTCTTGGAGTTTCTGCTTCACTTCTGTGCTGGCCACTGCACCTGTGAAGCCAAAAGACCAGAACCAAAGGGAATGGGGTTACCCTAACATGCATTTACTGGTTACCATGTAAAGTCACATAAATATGGTTTCACATATAAAACCTGGGATCTAAATAAACGGCGTTTTATAAAAATGGCATAAAGTTGATCTATGTTTCCCTTTCTCTTCTCCTGATCATACAACCCATGTAGGAAGAGCTCCCCCTAGTGGTTGCATAGCACTATGTCAGCTGCTGCACACTGCAGAGAGCTTCTCTCCCATCATGGTTACAGTTGCAGAGAAAAGCTTCATATTACCTGACTTGACAAAGTCATGAATCTTGTCTATTATTAGCTATAAGGTAAAAACAGAATGGAAATATTATATCAGACGCTATTTTCATCTTGCTTTTGAAAGACGTTTCTCCTAAATCTGGGTGTCAAATGTCTCCCCGCCGACTTCATGTCGTGTGCTGGTTAAGTACTGTGAGTTTCAGCTCTGACATTTTTACTCCAGAAGTTGTAGAAATAAAAAATAAGAGTCTGTCCTTCTTATGGATGGCGTTAAAATTACCCTAATCATTTTTTATTGCCCAATTAGTCTTTGCTGAGATTTTTAAAACTCAGAATAATGGATCCAAATGAGATCTACTTGAATCAGCCGTATTTAAAGTCTTTTTGTAGCTCTAAACTAACCCGGGCAAATAAAACCTAAAATATCCCAGAAGGAGGAGCACCGTGTTCCCACGTCAGCCTTTTGTGAGCAGATACCAGTTTATTCCAGGATGGAATAAACTAGATCACAACATGGAACTCTACAACTATTATTCTATTATTATTATATTATTATTATTATTATTATTACTATTATTATTATTATTAATATTATTACTATTATTATTATTATTATTATTATTACTATTGTTGTTATTATTATAAGTATTATTATTACTATTATTATTATTATTTCTATTATTATTATTATTATTTCTATTATTATCATTATTATTATTATTATTTCTATTATTATCATTATTATTATTATTATTATTATATTATTATATTATTATTATTACTATTATTATTATTATTATTATTATTACTACTATTATTATTATTATTATTATTACTATTATTGTTATTATTATAAGTATTATTATTACTATTATTATTATTATTTCTATTATTATTATTATTTCTATTATTATCATTATTATTATTATTATTATTTCTATTATTATCATTATTATTATTATTATTATTTCTATTATTATCATTATTATTATTATTATTATTTCTATTATTATCATTATTATTATTATTATTATTACTACTACTACAATGATGATGTTGATGATGATGATGATGACGATTCTCCAGAGGGAAGTTGGTGGAACGTTAACCTAAACTAAAACTCTCCTGGTCAGGAGTTAATTATATCTACACATTGTTGAGACCACAATAACAAAAACAATATTGAAACAGTTGAACACCACGCTTGCTTTTGTGTAAAACTCCTCATTTTTTTTTGCCCTCTGACAGTAAAAAGATGTAGACGATGACGGTGGTGAGCTCTCACTCTCTCTGGAGCGCTCCTTGGCCCGGAGGCTCAGGCTAGCGACGTGCTGCTCCCGTCGATGCCTCTCCTGCTCTTTCTCCTGCTGGTTCTGTTGTTGCTGCTGCTGCTCCAAGCGACGCTCCTTCTCTGCAAGTTCCTGCTGCTGCTTCATGGCCTGGAGCTCCTGCTGGAGCTGAGAGACACAGGGGCTCACAGCAGCAAGAAGGCAGCAAACACCGCTGCAGCTTTTTGACTAATGTTTTTGTTTCTATTTTGCTGCAAGAACAGCTCTGCACTTCACTCTAAAATCTTGTTATACAATGCATTTCTCAACACTCAGCACTGCTGAGTTGTTTTTCTTTCACCACGCTCTGTAATGCTGTTCTGATACATTTTTCTACTGGATCTGCACTGTGCCACGCTGTGCTGTGCTAACCTTGAGATGCTCCTGGAGCTGAGCCTGGTGCTGACGGGTCAGCTTCTCGTGCTGCTTCTGGAACTCGCTGATCAGTAGCTGCTTCTGGATCTGCTGCTGCTTCTGAATGAGGAGCAGCTCCTGCTGCAGCTGCCTCTCCCACAGTCCGGGGTCCGAGCCAGGCCCCAGCATCCTCAAATCTGTACGCAGGTCCAAAGGAGATAAGGGCTCCGCAGCCAGGACACTGTCCGCCTTAATGTCCACTGAAATGAGACAGAATATAAGAAGATGCTTTGGTTTTTGTTAAGGATTAATGCACACAAAAATAGCACTCATTAAGGACACGCCTTCCTCTCCAATGATCCTAGAAAAGCTGGAATAATAAAGCACTTATAAACCAACAGTATCCAATCAGAGTCTGCTGGAGTCTGAACTGCAGGACTCAGCGACATGTGGCCCAAAACCTAGAAGTGGTCATTTAAGGCTTGTATATGAAGTCGGTCTCGCCACCATTTGATGAATAAATAAAGAGAACCTTCTCTGTCTGCAGCAGAGCATCATGCAGATATTCTTTCCTCTCATAAGTAATTCAAGACGAAGTAGGCTGTGAACCTGCATGTGTTTATGTACCTGTGATCTTTCCGTCTCTGCCCTTGAGTTCAGATGCTGCCTCTATTAGATGTCATTTCCTGATTCAAAGTGAGAGAGGGCATCCCTCTGGTCTCCAAGCTCTATATATAGACCGTACCACAGAGGAAATCAATCCCCAGATAGGAACACAGCTTTAGTTCTTTATTACACACAGAATGATCAGTGATTGTTGAGGAGTTTCTCATCATCTCTTGGTCTTTGGCTTGGCTCAGATTGTTTCAGGTGAGGTTCTGTGGGGTTTATGAACTCTTAACCCACATTTTAGTCCCTATCATTGATTGAAGCATGCACAATAAAGAGTTAATCTCTTATTTGTTGTAGAAAAGCTCTGAACAACCTGAATTTTGAGAAGAGGGGCTTAATTATGACTGAACTGACAGGCTAATGGCTAGTCCGTGAGTTGGTCCAAGAACAAAGGCAGCGTAAAACAGCTCTAGTCTTAAATATTTAATAGCAGTTCACATGAATGCAGTTTTATAAATCACAGTCAGATTAACTTTCTGTGGTTATTCCAGCAGAAATCATGCGATATTCTAGCAGGAAGTGCCCCAGGCTGCACAGGAAGTGCTATAGCTATCTGCAGCTGCATGCAAAAAATAAACAAAGAGATGTAAATAGCCATGTAATGTGAAATTGGCGGTGATCTAAAGGATTATAAAATAGCTTTTGACTCATTTTAAGTTATTTTTCTCCAAAGTGAAACTTCTACAGTTTGAGCCACAGCTTTCAAATAGTCTCCATTCATCAAGGAAGGTGATTTTTATTCTTCTAAAAAAAAAAAGCTGATTATGGATTACTTTTCTAAGAACATGAATTTTATTCAGTCTCTTTTGTTTTGAAGCTGAACAAATATAACCACCTACTCAAAATTCCAGAGGCTGGAGGGAGATTTCGTTGCCTTAATCTTCTCAAGTGTCACATCAGAGAGAACAAATATCTGCAACGCTCCCAAACCACCTGTTAGGCACAGGAAAACTCTGTCCTTTTACACAAATACTCAGATGTACGTGACAGGCTTGTCATTCAACTCTGCTCATTGAGCAAAATTACAACAAGAACATGAATTCTGCCAAAAGATCTGAGATCAAGGCCTGATCAGAGAGGCAGTGCCCTCCTGTTCTCTGACGCCCACTAGTTTTACCATGCAGCCTCTTTTCTTTTCTTTTTGTTGCCACCATTCCATGTGTATGCGGCAGCGATGATTAAAAATAGAAACATAAAAGCAAGTGGCGCAATCCTGGTCTGTGACAACCCCCACACCCTGGTATCCACCACCCTAACTTGCAGCTGCCATGGCAACGCCGGCGACGTAATTATGTCTCCCCTCATTCTGCGGATATCAAGTCTCCCTGCATGTCATCTCCTTCCTGCTGTGCCAATGTGACATGTTGACTATTATATCAGCTTTTCAGCTCTTATATAAGAAAACGGAGTCCCCCGGTGGAGATGGAATGAGAGGAGACATTACAAAACCCTCCAACACACCAAGACTCGCTGCAGAATCAGTGCTTCTTAAGTGATAAGTTGTTCAAGAAGTGAAGGCAAACAGAGGAGACCCCAGCGCTTTCATTTTCCCTCTCCGTGTTCTAAAAACAACTTCAATCAAACGACAGAGGAGGGCAACAACGCGGCAGGCACAGAGAACGGGCACCTGTGGAACAGCCATTTCTCTCCTGACAGCGAATATTAATCTTAGCTTGGAAGTACTTGACAAAGGACCCTTTTGTAACGGGCACGGTTCCAGGAGCAGCCGTGAACCTGTGAACCAATGAAGGGCTCAGAAAGTCAGACAGCCTTAGTGCTACTTTTGTTTAATGGCTCCAAATATAGCTCACACACACACACACACACACACACAGAGAGAAATAAATGCTGCCTGGGAGAATTCACCACTGTGATGTCTAATTAATCTCATTTTCCTTCCGTATCCACACCGACTGGCATTAAGGAGCTCCTCTGATCAACAAGCAGAGCTTCCATTAACAGACCTCAGAGTGGTTTAACAGAACAGGGAACGCTTACATGGGTGGCTCAGAGCTTGTGAAGTGGGTTTCTATGGAGAAGATGTGAATAATTAATATCTTACCTGTAAGTTAGCTCTTTCAACAGCTTTACTTTGGAGAGTTGGAGATTATTTAGCTATTCCAACAAGCTAACGGCTGCTGCTGTAGCAAATTATAGTTTAGAATGAAATCAGTTTTCTATGTTTCTATAATATATCACTGTAAAATAATACATTAACTGTTAATATGTTAACAGAAACCCACTTTCCAACACCTGAACAATCACCTGAAGCCGTTTTTGATAATGTAAGCTTTATGAAACGGACCTTGAGCGAACCACAACCGCCTCGTGTGCACGTTCTATTCTTGTCCTCGCACCGTGTCGACAAGAATAACACTGAACTGAATGACAATGAGGAGCGAACAGAATAAAGCCCTAAAGGTGAGTAGGCACTGTTCTAGCAACAAGAAAGCTTCTGTCTGTTATATGTGTCACTTTTAGCTTCCGTCTTTGTGATTGATAACACTCTTTGTCGACTCAAAAAGGCCTTTTCTCTGCTTTTGTTGGACTACTTTAACTGTACTGTTCCTTAGACCTGTGCTGCTCCTAAATGTAAAAGTATGAACTACAGCCTGAAACTCCTGTTCTGCTGTTTTTGTATGCCGCTCCTCAGGCAGAGGAGAATGGGGAACTAGCAGTAGCTCGAGCTAAATTTAAATGTTTTTCTGAGCAGGGTCTTAATATAGACAACGTGCAAAATACTGTCACAGTTGTGAGGCCGCCTGCTCAGTTTAACATGGGCTAAAATAAAAGTGTCACATTTGAGTAACTTCTGAAATCATCACTTAAAAGTAAAGCCTGCCTCTTCTGAACCAGCGCTGCAGGTGATCTTGACCTCCTAAGAGGAATGCTTCGTATCGGGTGAGGTGCCTCTCGATTCGTGGAAAGTGCACTGAAGCGTCTGTAGGCGCTGGTAAACAAGAGATTTATGAATGACAGGTCCCAAATTTGTTTTTAGCACGGAGGAGCAACAAGCACCCTGTACCGTGCCTAGATTCCTCCCTACAGAGGTCCTGCCAAGGGGCGATTGGGTGACTCACTGCCTGTGACCACACTCCCACTGCAGCGTCGCACCGCCAGTGTCCCCGATGTGTTTATTTCTATCACTGATCTGCCTCTCATTAGCCCCAGTGGTAGTCAGAGTGACAATCACAGCTTTAATTTGAGATGTTTGATGGCTGCGTGTTTTCTGCCTCAGGCCACATTAGCAGGCTTCCCATCCCAGAGAGAGACACATGACTGCAGACGTTCTCCTACCACTGAACATGAAAACACAAATCCAAACCATCTCCAAACATCTAAACTGCATACACTGCTCAGGACGTCACAGAGAGCAATTAGTCCACAATGTAGGTTTTGATGTTGTACCTGAAGGTCTGAATGAAACGGAATATTATCATTGCATTAAAGTGTATAAAATAATAAAGATGAGGTTATTATCAGCTATAATCTAACTTTAATTTAGGCTTTGAATATTTATATCTGAAATATGTCCCAGTTAGAGAAACCCGTGTGGACTATTGAACCCCGTCTGGCCTTAAAGCATCCAGCTGGAGCATCAGGACCGCCACCAGAAACCCGCCATATCCCCTTCTGTACGTCTACCCCCAATTATTACTATTTGTGTTTGTGCACAGCAACGTTATTCTTTAGGTGTTACATAATATAACATGAACCGTTTTTAATTACAGCTCAAACAAACTGAAATTTCACTGGACTGAGTTTTGAATTTTTCAGGAGAATAAAATCATGAATCTCCCCCATCATTTTTAAAAGTTGCCCGTTTTGATTAAAAAAATAGAAAAAGAGACTTTGTTCCACTTTAAACTTTGCTGTTGTGAGTCTGAAATAGAGAGTTGCTCATCTAAATTCCCTGTCTGCCTGTATAAATAGAAACAGAGATACAGAAGATGTTTGAGGGCAAAAATAAGCCTGCTTGGGACTGCAGTGTGGTGCTGGATCTCTCATTAAGTGCCTTGTTATTTTGAGCAGCTGGTATGTCTAAAGCAGGAAACGGGTCTTTTATTTTAAGTCTTCGGCTCGTCCTTGCAGCTGAGCCAGGGCTGTGGTTTTGGAGTCTGTCTACTCACAGAGAGAGCTGAGCTGGGTTATCACGAGTGTTTTTCATCCAACCACAACCAGCCGTCTGCTGTCCCACCGTTACCTGTTGTCCAGATCCAGCAGATGAAAACTGGGAGGTTCCTCCTTCCAGACGTATTAATAAATACATCGCTGGCTGCAGAGGATCTAATCAGTTAAATAAGAGAATCACTTTGCAACCCAAACAAAAGGAAGTGTGGTCTTCTTCTTTAACGAGTTTCTCAACTCCTAAAACAGCATTTGTAGGCACTAAAACCCACACCCTGTGTGTTCCTACACAATCCCCTCAGTCGTAAACACTTCAAATGTATGTGGCCTGAATAGACACAGGACACATGCACATGAGTTGCTCCAGCCTGAAAGGTCCCTTTTTCCATATGTGCACGATAGTTTCTGTCATTAGGCTCTCGCTGTTCAAGAGCCCACCTGAGGATTGCTTTCCACAGAACCTGGAAGGTCAAAGAGAAACTGTGATTAAGCCCTTTAGTTTGCTGATCCACTTGGAAACCCTGAGCGCTAAGAAATGATGGATTACCCAAAGCAGCAATCATCCCAAATATGAACAGAATTCTAATAAATGAAACAATTAGCAGCTGAGCCGTCCTCTTCAAACAAGCTGCTCGTTGTAACCATTTCAAATTCGTTTCACAGATCATGTTTTTCACGTGATCTGATTCTAAAGTGGAAAGAACAAATTAAACAGGCAAATGAGCGTGTTTCTATAAATATCTGTTCCAAACCGCTGCTAAATCAGAAGCATACAAGATGGAATGATAACGCACAGACGCCTAATCTTAGCAGGCTAATGCCATAAGCTGAAAATAACTCACCTAAGAATAGCTGACCCACAGAATAAGCAAGGAGCCTGGATTCAGGCACTGGTTTTATATCTCACTTGGTTCACAAGCGCAAGATAAAATACAGAAACTCTGCTTCAGTGGAGTGGGATGGTTGAATAACCTGCTCTACTGACAGACGGGTACTGTGTCATCACTCTGTCTTCCAAATATCTGCTGTTTTACGCTCTTCGTGTTCATCCCACTGCCTCTAAAGATGTCTTCTTATCAAATATTCATGTTTCAAGTGTTTATCGGGGATCTGACTATTCATGTTTGCAAAGATCTTGATCAAAAAGCAAATGTTTCTGACACTGCCAGTGGATTTTAAATGTGGCAGCAAAAGAAGCAACTGCATGACATTACACACACTTCCCTGCACGCAGAGTTTTCACAGCACACGGGCTCAGCTCTGTTCTGTTTCCAGAAGCTATTTTTTAACAACAGCATAAACAAAAGACAAGAAAAACAATTAAACTGTGACTCATCTTGAGTCAACACAGAGAATAGATGTTACTCATGTCAGCCACGTAAACTGTTCAGCTCCATCCTTGGGTCAAAAATAGAACCGTCAGGGCTGAAATGTCCACAGAGAAGCCTTTCAAAGGTTCCACGTTAGGGTTTTTGTTACAGCTCTTCCCTGAAAAGTGCACCGTGACATGGAAGCTCATGTTTCCAGGAGAGGAAATCGCAAAGTTATTACTTTAGTTAAAGCTGCAGCCTCACTGAGACTCCTGAAGCAGGAAGAGCATTTTCCAGGTGTCTGGTCCTACCTGCTGACTGCGACGTGAGCCTGAGTTTCTTCTATCACTCAAAAAGTGAGAATGAGACAGAAATGGAAATGAGACAGGCGAAGAGACAGAATAGCGGAGGATGCTCCAGGGTGAGAAGAACAGGAGATCACCTGAGCTGTTCACGTTGTGCATCTTGGTCTGGGTGAGGAGCTGCTGGTGTCCAACGCGCCCCTCTGTTGTGGAGAAACTTGACTCGCCCTCGTAAATCGTCTGCAGCATACTCCACTCAGCGCTCAGGTCTCATCGCAAGCCTTGTTTCCTGTCAGCACAGAGCCAGCCCTCAGGAGGGGAGAGACCACGACTCTGAGGAACGATCACAAGCCCTGCTCCCTCTCTCTCTCTCTCTGCAGCCTGTCTCCAGACACTACAAGCCCAGTCTGCTCATCTACCTCCCTCTCAGCTGAGTGTGTGTGTGTGTGTGTGTGTGTGTGTGTGTGTGTGTGTGTGTGAGCAGCAGGGACAGAGGCTGCGAGTTCAACGCCGCGCGCTGCTGCCTGTGCGCGCTGCCTCTGAGCGGTGCAGAGGCAGAGGCAGGGGAGGGAGCTTCATTTGCATGTGAATCAACAACTCCGGGGCCCACAGGTGACAGAAATAGAACAATGGCCAGCCCTGGCTAAAAATAGGTCAGGCGAGGCGCAGGGATTGGAGCAGCATTGATGCGTTTAAAAATACCACACCAAACACAGCTGTCTTCTCCAGCTCCTGCCAGAAGGCATGTCTCCTGACTCCCGCTCTGCAGATGGAGGCTTGAATCCTCACCCTCTCTCTCTCTTTAGCTCGTTTCTGATCTGTTCAACCAGAGTCTCTCACTCTATTTGTGTCTGCTTTTGTTCTCCCAGGTATCTGCGGAGGAAACGAACCCTTTCTGCCCCTCATGTTCCTAAAACTTTACCTGTGTGTGTGTGTGTGTGTGTGTGTGTGTGTGTGTGTGTGTGTGTGTGTGTGTGTGTGTGTGTGTGTGTGTGTGTGTGTGTGTGTGTGTGTGTGTGTGTGTGTGTGTGTGTGTGTGTGTGTGTGTGTGTGTGTGTGTGTGTGTGTAAACCTGTTAATGTGTAAAACGGACAGATCGGGTCTGCTGGAGAGGAATCGTGTGGATCAGTCAGTGTCTTACCTGTTTTAGCCTTTTAAACAGCCTCAGTTTGTAGAAATAGAACCTTTTCCCGTAGGCGTCTACTCAGCGCGGCTCTACTCTGCTCTACACGCTTTGGGTGGTTTTCCATTGCAATTAAAAAACGGCTCTAATGGGGTCATCACGGCAGGGCGACCTCAGAGTTCAAAACTTTGCGAGACACAGCACAATGAAAAAATGGAGAACATGGTGGTGATCTTGAACATCTGAGCTGGACCTGATTGGAACAGTCTGTGGCTTTTTGTCAGACTCCAAAAAGAAAAGACCCGGAAAAGGCTCTCTGGATTAAACAGGGTCTCCACCCGTGGTCAGTCAGTCACCAACAATCCTTTGAGATCTCGTTTTTGGCCTGACATGGTCTGTTTGTTTGGGACCACAGCTGTTGTTTCAAAAAGGGGCGGCAACAACGTACACAGTGGGAAAGCTTTACCCCCATTCACGCGTTTGGTGCGTTATAGCAGCGGCACGTCTCCGAATGTTGACTGAAACATCTTTTGAGAAAAGCAGCTAAGTGTTATTCAGCACGGACGAGGCTTTTATTCAGAATCACAACTTTATTTAACACTTCCCTTGAACCAAGACAACTCCAAAACAGAGAAAGAATGAAACATCAACAATTATCAGAGTGGATGGTGAGTTTAAAAGATTTAAAATATAAAAACGTTATTTTAAAGCATAAAACATCAATTCTCCTGTGATTTTTTCCAGCTGCATTGACAGCAGCTTCGCGTCTGACACGCTACCAGGTGTGGATGGATGCGTCGCGTAGCTCTCAACTAAATCGGACCGCTGCAGCAATGCGC
>SSNS01000414.1:257062-357062 GCA_006937985.1 Aphyosemion australe | reverse complement strand
AACACGGCTTTGACTTTTTGGCATGCTGCTGTTGACCACCCAAGCTGTCTTTATTCAACAACAACAAGGAACATGTTGGTTTACATTCTAGGTCCCCTTTAACAGAATACATTGTATTTCCCCCAAATAAATGAGCCTGGTTGCATTACAACCATCACTGCAGTGGTTCCACATCAACTCCCAAAAGTTCTCTGGTTTAATCACCATAGCGCCGCTGCCTCGTGACACATTGTGCATGATGAAACCCAGCAGGGAGGCAGACTGCAGAAGCAGAACTTAAAGTGTTGCAACAGATGAGAAGTGGACAAACGCCACACCTTCTATCTTACTCCATCATGTCTAGAAAGCGTTGTGTTCCTCTGAAAAGATCACAACCCATGCATGGGAGGGGGGATGAGTCAGGAGTGTTTTGTTGTTCTGTGTTCTCTGAACTTCAGAGCACTTCTCTGCCTGTAATTATGCAATTTCATCATGCCACCTTTGGGAGGACAGCGGCGGATGTGATCCTTGTTAGGAGCTGGTTTCTCCACTCGTTCCTAAGAGGAGGGCAACTTCTTACATGCTCCCGTGCAGCTCAGCAGCAACTCCTTGTCCTCTGAGTTTTGTGTCTCTAGTGGCCATCTCAGCTCAGAGAGCAGCTCAGGTACAAGAGGGGAAATTACCTCCCTGCACCAATTACCTCAGCCATTTTTCTTACATCAGCCTGAGTCATCGTCATTAACTGCGGTGGAGATCTTAGATCAATTTATGGTGTGAAGTCATACTCTGCACGTGGAGAGCAGCTCACCAGAGTGGCCAGCTGAACCGTGCTAAAAGTTTGTCCCTTCAAACGTCCCCTTTTTATTCCCCCTTTACCTTGTGGTTAGGTCTCATAAAAGCACAAAGGCAGCATAACTGTTGATTTTATGGTAAAATCCAATTAGCCTGTGCATCTGGGTGAGTTATGTGAGCATGTTCCTCACCACTAATGGTTTAGGTGCTCCTGTTTTTATTGGGTTTTTCTGTCTGGCGTCTTGTGGAATTTCCTCTTGGAGGTTGAGGGCGATATGAGCTGCACTTAACAGGTTGGCTCAAATAAAGCATTAAAAAACAGTCATGTCTTGAGTTTTATGTAGAAATGGCTGCTTGTGCATTTTGTGAGAAATAAGTCTACAAACGCAAAAAGAGAACCTTTCAGGAAACCTTAGATGTGAGCGGAAGGCTTAGCAATAACTAAGCTCCAAAACCCAGTTTCAGAGCACCAGCTATTGTGAAGTGACCTTGAGGTCAGTTTACTCTCTAACTTTGAATAGGTCCTTGATAAAATGCCTTCTTCCACAGCCATGGGCTTTCTAAAAATAGCTGTCATACAAAAGCACGCTGGAAACAGAGCGCAGCTCTGTATTTCTGCTGATCAATGTTCTCATCTCTGCTGGAAACCATTGATCCACTGTTTGGATCACATTGACCATGCTGCCGTTGCACGGCGTCCAGATTCACTCATCACCGCGGCTTGTTATGTCGCACTTTGTCCTAGTTACCACGGTCTTCATAGCAAAACACATCTCTGAAAAACATCTGAAACCAAAAGGCTTAGCATTGATCGGAGCTCCCGTGAAAGTTCACTCTTAACGTCAGCTGGCCTTTTAGAGAGCTCCTGGACATTAGGCAGGATGTTTCTCCCTGAAACCACAACAAGCAGACGCTCTCAGACCTTCATCACTGGGAAGCCTGAAGGAATGAAATAAAGCTACAGCATCATAAAAGACACGGCCCAAGCAGGCACATGTGACTCTGATGGAATCCGGCCAAGCTTAGCTGACCTTACAAAATCCCTCAGGGAATTCAGAAATAAACAACGGTGGTCTGTTCTAAGGCATACTTTTAATTCATTTTGCTAGTCAACCCTGTAAACGAGTGTGTAATCACAGCATATGGAGCTGCTGCAGCAACAGAAAATGAATTGTACCTGGTGTTTCAGTCCTTGGGTGAAACTCTGCCTCTGGTACGCCTCGCTCAGAAGGTGTGGGCAGCTTTCATCCAGGTTTGCTTTTACATGCACGTCAAACTTATGTAACAAAAAGTGTTTAAATAACCTGCCATGTTGATGGAATTTGTCAATGACATTTAAGGATGCAAACAAAACTTCATTCATGGATTTTAACGCTTCGCCTAAAGAAAAAAAGTCTAACAGGAAGTGAAGTTTACGATATGGGAAGGGCGGGTCGACGCTTATTGTCCAAGCTACTTCCACCTACGCCACCACTTCTTTACTTACAGAACAGCAGCAGTGATCTCCTCCTGTGGTGCCTCAAAGGTCTTTGGCACAACAATACCTCTACAAAATAGCTCTTCCTCTGATTATTAAGGTAGCCTCATGCATACCAGGAAACGTCCCACCGTGCACCCACCAAGCTCAAAGTCTGGACTGCTCCACATGCAAGCTGCAGGGACTCCAGATGTATTTTTAAACACTTTTCTGTGGTGACCTTGACTTTCTGTATTTTATTACAGCACCATGCACATTTTCCCACTGCAAAGAGACAAATCCACTCTGACTCGCTGGCATATTTCTATGCAGTTGAGGACAAAAAGCTGGTGATTCACATTCTCTGAAATGCTCAGCTCTCTTCTTGACTGAGTCACAAAAGCCCCATTTCCTGTTTAAAATGGTCATCTCACCTCTTTGTTGGTAGTTTCTTTGACTACATCACTAGTGTTTTAGATGTGTGTACATTATTTAATAGCAAACTAAATAGCCTTGAGGTTTGTGATGAAGACATTACAAATTCCCTTTTCCTGCTCGAACTATCACTTCTGCTACTTGTGAGTTTTAGCAGCTCTATTGTGCCAGGAAAATGTAGCTGTAAATAAGGCAGCAGGACTCGTCCAAGTGGAGTAAAAGTCCTGCTGGATCCTTCAGCAACAGCGCACCCTGCAGGAGGATGGGGAGCAGCAAGCTGAAGAGCAGAAAGCAAGAAAGAATTGACAGAAAATTGCAAATCATCTTTGACAATGAGGCAATGGCAGCAAAGAGGTTCAGACACAAAACTCACTTTGGAACCCAGGAGAGTCGTTAATATCAGCCTTAGCAAGAGTCGGCGCTCTCTTCCATAAAACATGTGGAGATAACCAACACAAAAACAAAAACTGTTACAACTACGGGACCTTTCTGGGTGTTTGTGTGAAAACTCGGGATGTTGGGATGTTTCCATCTGTTGTGTAAAACGGAGATTCCCTTTATTCTATGACTAAAAATAGACCCGCTAAGTGAGAGAAAGCACTTCAAGCATTCGTAGCCTCTTTGTTCTGTTTTTTGGTCAGCTTCCTAACACGTTCATTGATGTCATCGTGGGAATTACGATGCATCGGAGCAATGTGAATAAAGCTGAATGACTGTCATTTTTCTCTTGTGAAGTGAATAAATGACTCTTTCAAGCATTTCTGAGTAACTTAGAGAGATAAATGGCACACAAAGAGCAAAGGAAGTAATTAGAGTTTATTGTTTTTCAGATCTAAAAGCAGATAGGATTTTGCCACTGATACCTTTGGTGTGAACTCTGCTCTTATATACAGCAAGTGTGTCCAATCTCTGTGTAACTCATGGATCTGTTTGTTCCACACATTTCACGCTGGGAGGGGAGAGGCTCCGGCCGTGACCTGCTGCTGGCCCATAACTTCCAGGATGGGTTGAGAGAAGAGGCAGCGATAAAAGGGTTTAGCGTAGAGCCTCAGAGGGTGATCAGGTGGTACGCAACGACAACTAATGGGCGTGTGAAGTCTGAGGTTGGTCTGTTTCTTCCATCAAGGCGAAAAGCCCCACCTCATCACAGTTAAGTGGCAGGCTGTCCATCAAGTTGAGTATCTAATTTATCACCGAGTTCACCTTGAAGATTTCACACTCTCAGGTTAAAATAGCCTCCGAGTCACCTGTCAGAGGGCACCGTGACAAACAACGCACCTGAACATCAAAGATAACAACACAGGGACCAAAAGGTGAGACCTAACGGGAACGTTTCTGAAGAATTTTTCTAAGTTAATGTTCACATTTTTTAAGAATAAATTCTTTAAAATGAGAAAAGAGAACCAAGATCAAAACTATTAAAGCTGCTACCAGAGGCTCCTTTGTGTCTCCATGGCAACCACACACCTGTCTCTCACTTCCTGAAAGTGCTGTTCATATGACTAAGAGACAGAGTTGCAGATTAGATTTATAAAACTCCAATAAACAGTAGCTGTGCAACATTTATAAATCTGACAGAGAAATGAATTTAACCGTAAACAACAGAAACATCTGGTGTTTTTAATGCATCTGAAAAGATACAGGAGATGTGACAAATCCAAAGAACTCGTCACTTAGTTTGGAAGAAAAATAATCTGAGCTCAGATACGTCTTTGGTGGGGTGGGGGTGCAATGAGAGAGAGAAGACTCACTGCCTTTATTCTGACATAAGATCTGTGGAAGAGCGCAGGAGTAGGAAGAGTTCGTTTGCACACGCTGGAACGTTTAGACAGCTCAACAACTGGAGTCATCACTGTCTCAACATAAACAGCAAACCTGTAAGAACCGTGCAGGAAATCCACATTTCATTTTAGACATAAAGTCTAATGTTCCATGTCCCGTTTTTATTTCAAAGTCTAAAGACGGCTGGGTTTCTCACGAGTGTCACCAGAATCTCATTGTTGTGTATGTGGAGATGCTGGTGTTCGGACTCGAGCCGTTTGGTCTGATGGATTTTTCTTTTGCGTTGTTCTGCTCAAAGTTCCAGGAGCAAATAAAAACAGAAATAAAATATGTAAATAGTAATGAGGGTGCTTCAGTTCGTTTTGTGTTGGTTCGTTTAAAAATGACTGACTCCATTTGAAGAATAAGGAAACGTCTGCCTGGGGACAAAAATCCTTAACCTATCTTAAGTACTCGAAGTCGGAGCCTTAAATCTGCTCATTTTTCATTCACATAAGAGACATGAATGATTCATCTCTCCAGCTCCATTTGGACAGGGAGCAAAAACAAATGGAGGTAGGATCCCCAAGAAGATCCAGGGGTGTAGAGCGGATGAACAGCAGGCTAAACCCACCATGCTCTGCTTCAGAGCTGCAACAGGAGCCAGATTCTCCCTCCCTCGAGCCACAACTCTCCTCTTACTCTCTAAAATATTCCTCACACATCCACCACTGCCTACCCACGTTATTCACCAACAGCCTGGCTCTCTCTGTCCATGAGAGCACGATGATTTGTTTGATCAAACTCAAGTTAGGATTCAGCACATTGGACACACCATCCTGCAGCACCAAAAACAGTCTGTTTACAACTCAAAACAAATAAAATAAAATAACAAACTTACATTCTGAGTGAGGAAAATCATCCCTAAGCTAAAATTCATTTGTAGCATCTGGGCTACGTTCAGTTTGCCTGCACAGTGTCTGCTGTCCAGGAACATCAGAGGAGCACAGCCAAGAGCAGCAAAATACACCAACGTGTCAACAAGACCCCATTTTATTTTAAGGACAAACCAAGATGGAGCCCAGGACTCTGTTTAACCTCAAAACTGATATACGGCTCACAGCCCAGCCAGAAACAGGACTTTGGACAACACATTCACGTCGTTCTTTACATTTTCTGGTTTGTGGATGCATGAGTTTGGAGGACCCTGGAACTAAATCACAAATTAGGATTGCAGCTGCTCAGCATGATTTCAACTGTTTTATAACACGCAAGTGCATAAATATAGTTCACTAAACAGAGCTCAAAAATTATCCCAGTGGAAAGACGCCGAGGTTCCAGTCTGTCTTTCAGCTGGAAACAAAAAACATTTAAACCATAAAACTTTAAAAACACAAAGATTTCACCAGATGACAATTTGTCTTTTGTTTTGAGGACCCGTGTTTTGATTATGAAAACATGAAACTTCTGGCAGAAGGTCCTGGTCACCTTTTCATGTAGCAGAAGGCTTTGATATATAACAGCCAAACAGAGCCGTGCAGAAACCAGCACCATGCCTCTGGGCATCAACAACACCCACAAAAAAAATCAAAAATTCAGTCACCCAAACCTATATTTTCCAGTCTGAGAGAAATGTCAAGTCCACATCTAGAAGTCGTCTCTTTGAAGGGAACATAGCAGCCAGATATAGCCTGACACACATCGAGCTCTACAGGCTCTGCTAGCAGCGGTTAAATCTGGACGACTGCCATGCAGTCACTTACGATTAACCATCATAACTACACAACGAAAATTATAACCAAGCCGTGGCGTGTACGCTGTTGCCTGGTAACCTAATGCCATGTTGGGGATTCATCTTGTTTTGACACAGAAAACACTTAGAGCCTGAGCCAATAATAGATCATGAACCCCATGAAAAATAGTTCAAGGGTGTCAACAAGCACGGCCAACGTAAAGCAGAGAAACAGGAAACCTGTGTTTGAGAAAGAAAATCTCACTCACGGTTTCCACATTTATGGTTTAATCATTTTTTATTTGTTATTCCGTTGTCATAATGATAGGATGGACAGGATGACAGTTTGTTTTTAATCATGAAAAATGGTACTTTCAGTTCATCTGTTCTTGTGAATCATAGCAGAACTGTAAACTTTTACAACTACTGAATACCGTCACACCAAGGTTTTATCCAGAGACATCAAAAGCATTTTTAGTTTCTACTTTCTTTATTCATTTATTTCATTTATTCCATTTTTAAGTGATTTGACAGCATTGTGAAACTTTTTGTCCTTCAGTTTTTGTCCCCTTAAAAAATCACAAAAATGTTAGAGAAAAGAGTCAAAACATCAACTAAAATACCTAAAAAAGCAACTTTACAGTGAATTCAATGGGCTGATGATGCATTTATGCATGCTATGTTTTTTCTTGCACTGTAATTAAATATAGAACTCACAAGAATGACACATTCTGTGGCAGTTACAAACAAAATACCGTTCTCAGACACAGCTTGAAAAAGATATAAATCAAATTTGTGCTCAAGCTATGTGTCATAACTCAGCTAATTAGGCTGAAACATAAAATAGAGACTAAACACATTATTTAGTTTGTTTAGAGTCACAGTTTTCAGCATGAAACATCAATTTACTGATGTGCTCTGTCTCATTTATTGTGGCAGCCCAAAATTGTTGTAACATAAATTGGGGGCATGTCCGGGATCACAACCAGGCACTTTTTCATTCAAAGAGAGAAACAGATTCCCAGAGCAAAAAATAAATATGTAGATCTAAAATGTACAAATATAAATAGCCTCAAGGGCAGAAAACAAAACCCAATGTATAATATTGTTTCTTCTTGTTTTTCTCTCTCTCTCTCTCACACACACACACACACACACACACACTGCAGGAAGAATTTCTTATTTTCTGTTGGAATTATCTGTTGTGCTACATCATAGCCTGCCGTATTCCATTCACAGATAGCAGCCAAGTGCAGGAAACACATCCACAATGATAAAGCCTTATTCATCACGTCAGTATTTTGTTGTTGTGGGAAAAAGGAGCACTCTTTTGACAAACTTACTCACATTTTTATGCCTCTAGCTGACATGTTATTCTCATACACAATATTGTTTCTGATACTAACCTGACTAGCCAGATGCCAGTTTTTGAATTGTAATATCAAACTCTTTAAAGCGGACATGCATTACACCGCGGGGATATCATGCAACATGCTGCTCCTGTGAACACTTATTTGCCAAATGAATAGATGAACATGGTAACTTATCAGGTCCAGTGAATAATTCACGGGCGCTTGCCAGAATTTGTTCTATCGAAAACATTTTGTCTCATTAACACATTCCCTGGTACTATGAAATTATGTGTTAGGCTAAGTGTAAGGTGCTGTTAAAATGACTTTCTCTCCATGACACAGCTCAGATGGTACCTGCCCCCTCAAGCCATCTGAGCAGTGTAGACATCTGTGAGCAGCCACCTGCCAAGAACAAGTCTAATGTAAAAATATCATAAATATTCTGAAACAGAGCGATGGCTGAAGGGTCGTTTCAGCTGGCTGTGTGAAAGGCTTTCATGTCGAGTGTTTTGTTTTTCTTGTGCCGCTGTTGAAATGAAAATGTCACATGTGCACTGGAGGGTCTTGGATCATTGTGCTTTTCTATTACTGACTACAGATTGAAATGTTGCCACCACCTGACACCTGTGGACACAGAACTTGTTACAAATGCCAGGTGAAACAGAAATGTTGGTAAATGAAACAAAACGAGACAACAGTGCAGAAACAAAACTACTGTAAACATCTACTATAAGAGATGTGTTGTTATTTAACAAACACCATTTTGTTTCTATTATTACATTTAAAAAAATAGAAAAAGATGTAAAAATTTTGCAAATGGAATTTTTTCTCTGGGATGTTCACATTTGTGGAAAAATGAGAACTCTTGACAGACCGTAGCAGAAGCAAAAGGACTTTGCCCTGCGTGTCAATCTAGCCACGCTCCAGTGGAGCCTCCGCAGACCCGAACTGTCTTGTGTCTGGCCAGCAGAGCTCTATCGGTTTGGTGGGCAGAATGTTACTGTGACTGAGTGAAACAACAAAGATGGCGGCTTGTTTGAAACGGCTTTGGCATGAACTTTGGACTATTTAGGCTTTTCTTTGAGTCAAGAGCAGATAGAGGTGCTTAAAGCTGCAATAGAAAATCTCCTAAACAAGCTAGCTAACTCACCCTTTCCTTCGGCTATCATCCCTGAGCCACATCCACTGGAACCCGCATGGCCAGAGGAAACAAGATAGCGCTAAACACCAGTGGCTGTTTTCTAGGTCCAAACGTCTTTAGTTGTCCGTGACTTCAAATGGTGTTTTTCTTTTGGGACTCTGGTAGTTTGTCCTAAAGTTGAAGTGGTAGCAGCCGGCTGTTTCTCCTGCTCTGATATTATTGAGCGGAGAACCTTTCACACCAGTGGTGTTCTGTTGATAAATACATGAGTGTATGATGAGTGGAGGACCCAGGGAGGTGCGGCGGTTCGGTGAGACCGACAATTGGATGGTCCAATGGTTGCTTTTGGTCCAAGCCATGTTTGTCATTTTTAACTTTGGTTCTTTTTAAAACACAGGTAGGAGATGTTATTACTTTATTATGCTGACGTTTCGGCCATCGCTGTGGCCTTCTTCTGAGCTAAGCTGCTAATGCAGCTTCACTTCCGCTTCCATATATGTGCGGGCCCGCACATAACCGGAAGTGTTTTAAAAAGAACCAAAGTTAAAAAGATTAAAGCACATACACAGAATGAACGTACCGAAGATCATGTTTGTCATGATGTGGAGTAGTTGTTCAGACCCAAATGCAGGAGAGCAGGCACATGGATGCAGGTTTGCAGGTAAAAAATAACAGATTTTTTTGACGAGGATCTGGCACGAACAAGCGCAAACAGAGGGTTTAAATACACGAGGATAATCAGAGAAACAGGTGGGTAGGGTAACGAGGGGCAGGTGAGTTCAGTCAACACTAACAAGGGAGACCAGACACCAGAGACACAGGCTACAGGAGCAGATCCTGACAGTGTTATTGGTGGAGGTTTTTAGACAAATGTGAGAGAACCACTTCATTCATTTTTGTTGTTGTTTTTTTTATCTCCACAATATATTTATAGCTGTACTATGTTAGAACGTGGTTAAGAGGCACGAAAAAAAATTTTAAGCTAGCTTCGTAGCTTTATTAAGTCCTTTATTTAGAAAAAGGATGTATATGTGTGTCTTCTTCAACAGTGTATGGTGGACTGCCCCTGACATCTGTAGCGGTGAGTACATCATGTTGTTCATTGTCCAATAGCATGCAGAGACCTTTTAAAGACAACCATAGAGTCTGTCCCACGACTGAGCTCTGTCTATGGGCCATGGCCAGACTATATATTCATAAATGTAGGGTGGCTTGCCAGGCTAGTAAAAACATGAATAGGTCTAAAAATATTACTGGTACTTTTTGTGTAATTCTCTTATGGAAATTCAATTCAGTTTATTTATATAAATCACGACAAGGCACTTCACAAAGTAAACATTTCAATACAGTTCAGTTCATGAAGCCAATCAGTAAAAACGTTTCCTATATAAGGAACCCAGCAGATTGCCTGTAGTCTACCTAACTGATTAGGTTCATCAGGGTTTATGGATAAATATAACTGAGTATCATCAGCATAACCGTGGAAGTTTATCCCATGTTGTCTAATGATTTTACCAACTGGAAGCATATATATAGTGAAAAGAATTGGTCCAAGTACTGAACCCTGTGGTACTCCACAAGTAACTCTAGAGTATGAAGAAGATTTCTCATGTACATGAACAAACTGAAATCTGTCAGATAGATAAGATTTAAACCAGCCTAGCGCTGTTCCTTTGATCCCTACAACATGTTCAAGCCTTTCTAAGAGAATATTGTGATCGACTGTGTCAAAAGCAGCACTGAGGTCCAACAAGACCAGAACAGACACAAGATTCTTATCTGAGGCCGTGAGAATATCATTTGTAACTTTCACTAATGCGGTTTCAGTGCTGTGATACTCTCTAAAACCTGACTGAAATTCCTCAAACAGATCATTAGTGTTTAGATGCTCACATACTCGATTGGCCACTATTTTCTCAAGGACTTTAGATAAAAATGGGAGATTAGATATTGGTCTATAATTCATTAGGTCATCTGGATCCAGAGAAGGTTTCTTAAGTAGAGGTTTAATTACAGCAACCTTAAACTCCTGCGGTACGTATCCATTTACTAAGGATAGGTTAATTATATCTAAAATGGGGGCAGTAACCAAAGGAAATGTTTCTTTAAATAATTTGGTTGGGATTGGGTCTAAAATACAAGTTGAAGGTTTAGATGAAGCTAATATTTTTGATAACTCTGAAAGCTCAACTGCATCAAAACAGTTCAAACACAGATGAGGTTCTACAGTTACCTCAGATGCTGCCTCACTTACTGAGGAAGAAGAAGTCGTGTTGGGGAGGATGCTGATGATTTTGTTTCTAATAGAATCTATTTTATTAGTGAAGAATTCCATAAAGTCGTTGCTGCTGAAGGCTAAGGGAATAGCTGGCTCAGAGCTATGATTCTGTGTAAGTTTAGCAACTGTACTGAAAAGAAATTTAGGATTATTCTTATTCTCCTCAATTAGTGACGAATAATATGCAGTTCTAGCTTGTCGAAGCTTATTTTTATAAAGCACTAGACTATTTTTCCAGGATAAGTAGAACTCTTCCCGGTGTGTAGAGCGCCATGTTCTCTCCAATTTTCTAGAGGTTTGTTTTAAAGTACGCAGTTCAGAATTAAACCAGGGAGCCAACTTCCTGTGCTTAATGACCTTCTTTTTTAAAGGGGCAACATTGTCTAATGCCACACGTAAAGAGGAAGTAACACTATGAACTAGACCGTCAATTTGTGAAGGGCTAGAAATGAAATAGTTGCCCTCTGCTAAGTTACACTGAGATTCTGAAGACAGTAAAGATGGAACAGCTGCTTTAAAGTTTGCTACAGCGTTATCAGATAAAGATCGACTATAGTGGAATTTACTTTCATGTCTGGAGAACTCGGTTATAATAAACTCAAAAGTTATCAAAAAATGGTCCGACAAGACAGGATTGTGTGGAAATACTGTTATCTCCTCACACTCTATACCATATGTCAGCACAAGGTCTAATGTATGATGACAGGAGTGGGTGGAGCTATGGATTGTTTGAGTAAAACCAATTGAGTCTAAGATATTACTAAAGGCTACGTTGAGAGGATCACTTTCAATGTCAACATGAATGTTAAAATCCCCAGCCACAATGACCTTATCAGTATTTAACACCAAATCAGACAAGAAATCTGAGATCTGATCCAAAAATTGAGAGTAGGGGCCTGGTGGACGATACAAGACTACAAACAAAAGTGGTTTTAGAGCTTTGCAATCCGGATTAGGCAAACTAAGAATTAGATGTTCAAAAGAACTGTAGCTATTAATTGGTAGGGGACTGATTAATAAATCTGAATGAAAGATGGTTGCTACTCCTCCTCCTCGCCCTGTACTACGAGCAATATGATGATTTAAATAATTAGAAGGAGTCGACTCATTTAAACTAACATAGTCCTCTTGCTGCAGCCAGGATTCTGTGAGACAAAACAGAGAAATCTGATTATCACAAATCAAATCATTAACTAATAAAGTCTTTGAAAAGATAGATCTAATGTTCAATAAACCACATTTAATTGTTCTAGTTTTCTGTTCAGTAGAATTTGTTTTTATTTTTATGAGATTTTCATGATTTGCTCTATTAAGCCTGATTTTTAATCTGTTTGATTCTGGCCGTGGGCAGGACACTGTCTGGATGGGGGAGTGGGTTGGTAACAGTACAGAAGCTGCAGAGGGGAGGGTTAAACTACGACTCTGCTTCCTGGTCTGGAATAAAATTGGCCATATTCCTAGAAAGAAGAGCTGCACCATCCAAAGTGGGATGGATGCCGTCTCTTCGGATCAGACCAGGTTTTCCCCAAAACGTTTTCCAATTATCAATGTAGCCCACGTTGTTTTCGGGACACCACCTAGACGGGGCATTCCAATCCAATTAACCCATAGAAAAAATTAAAAGGTGTTTAAATGAGCCTTTTGTATCATATCTATATTTGAAAACATGAGTTAGATAAAGTTATTAGGAGCCATCGTAGAAGGTCCAAAGAGCCACTTGTGTCTCCAGAGCTGCAGTTTCAGACCCCTGCTATAGAGCATTGGGAGCAGACTGCACAAAGGAAACAGTTATGATGTGACAAAATAAAAACTGTGGAGCATATATACAGAAAGTGATCACTGAAGAACTAACAGCTGAGGTGATTAGCAGATGTGTGACAGATGTAAAAAGCTAAATATAGGGAGCAGAGGAAAACTGAACCAAAACTGAAAGCAGAAAATATTTAAAATGATTTTTAAGGAAAATTGGAAAAAATTTATTCAAACAACCAAAACCAATCAGTCACAGCAGTAATTTGTAAACTGCTTCTAATTCCAGATAAGTGATCCATTCAAGTTTCTCATTTCAAAGTAAAATGTAAATATCTTCCTTTTGAAGGTATTCTGGCTCTAAACAAGAGGATGATGCATCTGCGGTAATTGACAAATTCTTCAATAAATACTTTCACACTTCACTTCCCTTGTGATGCAATCATGCTTTTCGCAAGCAGGCCTATTTATAGCTGACAGCTTGCACTACAGCACCCCTCATCTTGGAATTATTAACTGTCTGTGAAACCAGCGAGGATGATGATGATGATGATGATGAGACCAATCAGTAGTTTAGCAAAAGACCATTTTTAGTTCTGTGGTCGTAGGAGGGATGTCACGAGTTTAGTTCCGGTCCACTTTCACTGGCGGACGCTCAGCTAACAGGGAGATGGACACCTGTTTTGTCCACAGAACCAACTGTTACAGCAAATATCACAGATGATACTGTCTACTGGTTTTTAACTCTTAGAAAACAGAAATTATGGGTGACATTCTTACATTATTAATGCTTCGAGTTGACCTAGTGTTGTTTTGTTTTGTTGAATCTCACTCTAGTCCTGTATACTTGTCAGTTTGTATTTGTGGCAACATTCAGTATAAAAGGACAGACTTTGGAGTGTTCATTCCAGACCTTTGAGGACAGGACCGTGGACGCTTGTGGGATGTGATGATTGTCTGTTTGAGGACGGCGCTATAAATAGCTTTCCTTGGTCAACAGTTCTAACATCCCAGGATAGGTAGAGGCAGAATGAGTTCTGTCTTCTCCTCTGTCCTTGGATAATCTCTGTGACGGGGAGACGGGGGAGGCCTCTGGCCCTCAGCAGGTGCACCAGCACTTTCATCTGTCATCTCTCTTTGATGCTGGATGGGGGGAGAAAACAGTGAAGTAGAGCTGATGAAAACTTCCACTGGTGTTATATCGCTTAAGGCTTGTTCTGAAAACCTTCAGCTTCTAACTTGGATCAGACATTTCTAACTTCCCTGGTGTTCAGTTCTCTGTGTATAAATAATGAACTATATTAATGTACAGAACAACTGCCTCAATGCTAATAAGCTATAAGTTGTTTTTGATACATAACCTGAACGTTTTTCAGCTGTAGTTAGGCACCCTCCAAAAAACAGCACAAATCTAACAAGAGACAATTAGAGGGAAACACTGCCACCTGCTGGACACATCTGCAAGAGAACATAATTACCTGGGATTTGATAATAAACAAACAACTAGACTTAATTGTAGCTCAATTATTTTCTGAGTCATTCCACTCTTCAGAAAAAGTCTAGTTTTATGCCTTTGAGGCACAGAAGAGTCAAAAAGATGAAATGTTAAGGTTTGTTTTTCCACTTTTTGATTTTTCATGTATCTTCTTGTTAGGAAGAAGCTGCTTTTGGCCTCAGCATGAAAATCCTCTGTCTGATTATGTCACCAGCAAAGATTAAATGCAGATTTGCCATTGCCGTAAATCTACAGCTGTCCATGGACTCACATTTTTATTTGTCACTTCAAAGCATTCTTCAGGACCTCTTCTTCTAGGTTTACAGTTAGAGTCAAATTCTCTCCATGTAAGAAAGAAACAAAGCAACGGTTATGTAGACTGGACCAGTGTTGTGCCTGATAGTACAGTATGTCCTGCAGTGTTGTGTCATTTTTTGTGAGGTTTCACTTCGTTTGTGCAAAGGTATTATTCCGTAAAATGTCATGCCATAATGTGCTTTAGGTGACGAGGTTCAACAGGAACCTGCTCATTATGTGACCTCTGGCTAAGTACTGGCTCTTCAGGATGAGCAGTGGGAAACTCAGAGCTGAAATTCTTCCCGTTTTGCCACCGTCCGACAGCAGCTGGGACCGACCCAGCTGGTGGCACCGCTTTCATCCCAGGATCTGGACCATCCAGCTGCATGCTATCTCTCATCCTGACATCTGGACAGAAAAGGGCAGAGTCAAACATCAGTGCGTCTGAGGCACTATCCTTTACGTACATCCGTGTGGCCGTGCAGAAGTTTCCAGCTGTTATCCGAATGCTAAGGACCATGTCATTTTTCAGGATGTTCACATCAGAAAGAATGTCTGTGAGCTTTTAAAAGGGTTAATGAAGATTATTCATTTCTGTTTTTGTAAACATCTTATGTATAAATATGGAACAAATCCTTACGTTCTTTCACACCGGTAGGGTGTAAATACTAATAAATATTTTATTGTATTATTAAAATGAATGTTATAATCTTATATATAATGACTCCAGTTTTCTTTCACTTGTTTACCTTACTCCCTCCTCCCTTTTATAAACACATAGCCCAGTAAACAAGAGCCGTAAAAAGCAGGGTCAGAGAGCAGCTTTAACGCTGGGTGAGTAAAGGAAAGGTATGTCTGCGAGCATCTGTTTTCTTCATTTATGCCTCTGCTCCTCAGTTTAATTTAATTTGTGGGAACTCTGCTCCATCACAGCCACCCTGGTGAGAAAGTATTTCTGCTGGGGTCACTTGGGCCTTTGTGGGGCTTAGTGACAGATTCAGAAGGATTACTTTCAGCAAAGGTGACCAGTGTGTAACCAACATGATCCGCATAGCTGCCATATTATTTTCCAGTCTTTGCATTTTTTTTTTTAAATATCCAACACACTGAAATGTGAGACCACCCTGGGAAGCTGGTGAACATAACCAACATTCTTCTCAGAGATCCCTGCTATTAATCACTCAGCTATGCCCTAGCTGTATGGTAATCACTTGGATGATTCATTATTGCACTGAATTCTGAAGGAATAATGCAATATGAATATTATATTACCACCACAGAGTTTACATAAGATGCGTAAAGCTTAAAAGTGTTACAAACATTTTCAAGCATGAAAAGTTGAACTTAAGGCTCAATAGGCTGGAAGTGTCTGAGTCATGAATGATAAATGACCCAGTCAGAGGACTCCAAAGCACTTTACACTACAGTGAGTCATTCATCCATTCACATGCCAAGGCCACCATAAACACACACACGTCTGTCTCCAAGCCTGTTGGCATTCTTTCAGTCCACAACAATCCTCTTTTATGAGTGGTGTTTTCACAGAATAGAGGAAATGACTGCCCCTGATTATCAGTTGTTGTGGCTGCAGGATTTCCAAAAATGTTCAAGTGCTCCTATTCATCTGATTGATTCAATGCATGGCCTGTCTGTCTGTCTGAGACTGCCCTATTTTATACACAACCTTGAGCAATAGTTAAATTATACGATACAGTCAGTTGTTTTAAGTTAGTGCAAATGAAAGCCATTCAGGCGAAACTCGAAAAATTAGAATATCATGCATAAGTTTATTTATTTCAGTAATTCAACTTAAAACTGAAACTAATTTATGAGATAGACTCATTACATGCAAAGCCAGTTGTTTCAAGCAAATCTCAGACAATTAAAATATTGTGAAAAGGTTCAATATTCTAGGCTCAAAGTGTCACACTCTAATCAGCTGATGAATCCAAAATACATTAAAAGGGTTCCTGAGCATTTAGATGGTCTCTCAGTCCACACTGAATAACTGAAATAAATAGACTTTTGCATCATATTCAAATTTTTACCTGTAAGTCCAAAAATGTTCCTAATACCCCTTAGAGTTAGTAATCACTGAACAAGAGCATCTGCAGATGCACGCTGCTTATTTTCAAAAGTCACGTGTACTTAAGGGGAAAAGTCACTAGAGGGCAGAATTTCATCATATTTGACGGAGGAACTAGAAGCACATGAAACCTCACCAATTTGTCGTTTTTGGTGACAGACAGACAGACAGACAGACAGACAGACAGACAGACAGACAGACAGACAGACAGACAGACAGACAGACAGACAGACAGACAGACAGACAGATAGATAGATAGATAGATAGATAGATAGATAGATAGATAGATAGATAGATAGATAGATAGATAGATAGATAGATAGATAGATAGATAGATAGATGATAGGCCATTTTTTACTTCACATTTACTTTACCTGTACTAAAAAGATGAGGGACAAATAGCAATTCGATTCACTTAATGCCCTGAACATACTACAGTGAACTGACAATAAGACTACTGACTTGATTTTGGATTTGATTTAGCAGAGATAAAAGAAACGCTAAAAAAAACATCTTTGATATCAATTTTTAAAAGCCTACTAAAAACTTAAAATGTACTAAAAAAGCAATACAATTTTTTGAAACTGGGGCTGATTGAGCATAGCTTGGCCTGCCAGACCCGCCCTCTGTGAATTCTTCACAGAGAACTGTATAGTCTTAGCCTAGTGAACTAGACCAAATACTTGCTTTGCAAAGTTTGTTATTGCAAAGTTATATATTCACATATATAGGATGGCTTGCCAGGCTAGTATAGTCTGGCAGGCCAGGCTAGATTGAGCATACTCAGAGAAAATATGGAAAAAGATGCTGCATAAAAACAGCTGATCCAGGAAATCATTAAACAACCAATGCAAGCCCCCTTTTAGGTATAGATATTATATATATATATATCAAAAATGAATTCCATATTATTTATAGGGTTAAAACGTTTCCTAACTAAACATAAATAAAAGCGCAGATATGTGCGTCTGTCATTTAGTGTGGTTAGCAAAAACCAATCAAAAGGTCTTATGCTGATGCGTTACGCAGGCTCAGCCTATCACCTTGCGTTTCTTTGAGTGGTGAAATGCCGTGGCGGCAACGTTATGGAGCTTCCGCTGTTCCGGTGCGTTCATGTCAGCATAGGAAGCTAGCCGAGGAGCTCGTCAGGCCTCTAGCAGGCAAGATCAGACACTACTGCCTGGAAAGTGATCGATGCGGCTTTATGATTCTGGATGAGAACAGTTAGACGCCCAAAAATATGGTGGTTCTCAAAATTCGAGACCAGGTAAGTGATTTGTTGTCAAAAACTGACATAAGTTTAAGATAATGTGGGTTCGCTCACGTTAGCTTAGCTTCCCAACAGAATACAACTCGAGTGTCTGCTGCCAGTCCCTGAAACGGAAGCATGTTTTAATGCGTTTCCTGAAGCTGGGATAAAGAGAAGAAATATTATAATAAACGTCAAAGAAAATTTAGGCGCAATTTAGTGACTTAAAAACAGAAATCTGTTACTAACGTCGTAAAACGAGGGGTTAATTTAGTTAAAAACAGCCAATGATCTAGTGTTTATCACCACTAATGAGTCCTATCCTACATTTAAATGGGTTCTGCTGGTTATCTGGGAAGTAACTAGTTAAATATTTTGGGCTGAAAACACCAAACTATAGTTAAGTGGTGTCTTGAAGTAAAAGTAAAGTTAATAATAGGTAGTAAATTCCTGTAACGATGTACGTGACGATTGTCATAACAGCCAGAGCAATCTGTTGATTGTGGCAACTGAACTTTGGGGGAATTATTAACGCTTTGGCAACACAAGCTGGTTTGTTTGTGGTGACTAAAACAGTGGGGTAACATGTAAACACTGGATTTAGAATACAGGTTTTACTGAGTGACTTGTTTTGTAAAATTGGAGCCTGCATGTAGTTGAGTTTTTTAATCTTTTGTTTTTGTGTATATGAATAGCTCAATATGTTTCTGTAATCTGTTGATTCCTTTTTTAACCAAACTGCACCTGAAGAGGTGAAAGCTGAATATGCGGCTGTATCACTGTGTAATAGTTGAAATGTAAATGAGATGACTGAGGAACTAGATGTGTCCCTTCTTTTTCTATATTTAACACCTGACACCCACTTCTGAAAGTGAGAATAGCTCTCTGTTGCAGCTCTGATGACTTGTTTGGGCCATGCGGGCTATTCTTGTCACACATATATATATATGTGTGTGTGCATGTGTCTTTCATTGTCTGCGTGCTTGAATGATCGTGTGCCTGGTCTCCTGTGAGGTGGTGGAGTTGCCAAAGAGCCGTCTCCATGGTGATGGCATTAAGTAGCCTGGCTTGTGTGTGAGGAGAGGAGGTACACAGTCCAGCAGCAGGAGAAGAGCATGAAAAATCTCCACCAACACTCACCCAGGACTGGTGAAAAAGAACAAAAAAAACCCAAATGCAGATCATCCCCTTTATCTTTTTTAAATCTTGTAGGAAATATAAAATCATTTGTGGGAGCAGCACAATCGCCTGCTTGTTACTCTGAATTAATCAGCAGTAACTCTAGCCTTTGTTGTGCCTTGCAGACATTCATGAGCATCTTAAATGAGAGGACTGTTTTGTGTTTTTGAAAAGCAGCTGCATGTTACTCTGTCCCTCAAAGGCAATGGGGCTGATTGTTCGGGTTATTCTAATGACTCGTTAGTCATAAAATTACAGTTCAAATGGTTTGTGTGCCTTACCTTAGATCAGGGGTTCCCAAATATTTTTCCTTAAGGACCCCCTTGCCCGTGTCCAAGACAAGCCAGGACCCCCACCCCAACTCCTACACGCATAAACACATTAAACGTGATCATTTACTAACTTTATACAGACATACGGAGTTATAACTTTTATATGGAGTTCTGATTATACTGTAGGCATCTAGTGAAATATATGATATCTATGGTCCTGACCCCTGATTGGGGAATCCCTGCTTTAGAACAAGAGCCATAACTTAAATCGTCACTTTATTTCTAATTCAAATGACAACAATCTCATTCTACTCTGAATCTCTAAAATGCTTGCTGACGAGGGTATTAGTAATGCCAACAAATGGGTTGCTACACCTTCTATTGTGTTTTAAAAACAAGCCACAGTGTGGAAATAGTCATCCTCTGGGTTTGATTAATCCCAGAGTTGTAGCCTTATTGTGTACTAAAATGTAACCTGTCTGGCAGGTGTAGCTGAAACTGCACACGCCATGTTTAGCTTTCATTAAAGTTAACATTTGTGCTTTTAAAACCTAGTAATACAAATTTGAAAGTAGTACAAAAAGACAGATTGTGTTGAATTCATAGCTTTAATCTGTTATTTGCACATTATGTAGCTAAACTTGTACCTTGTATATTAGATGTGTTTTCTACACAAAGTCTTACAAACTGCATGGCTGCACTTAAAGTAATTGACCAACCAGGACGCCTGATGAGATAAATAAAGTAGGACTTCCAAAGTGAATTAATGTAACTTGACATGCTGCATTCTTCTGACTCTATAGAAGGAAATCAGCTCACGGATGCTGCTTTATGCACAGAAACTGCATAAAGCAGCTTGTTCTCTTCCTCCTGAATTCTGAAATTTATTAATATTTATTTTCAGCTGTTGCAAAAAAGGGAAGAACGCTGATCAGGTCTTTTTATGCAGCTTTTCTGTGGTATTTTTATGACAAGATTATCCAGTTTTATCAGTTTATTTTTGTTTCTGTCTTAATTTACAAAGGTTGGTGTTGTGATGGACATCTTACAGGAAATAGCGATGTTTTATTATGTTTTTATTGTTTACTTGGCCAATAACCACAGTAATTATTGTCTATCTTTAATAAGAATTTTAGTTTTTCACACATAGAAAAATATGGAAATTGCTTACTTATGGCTCCGGTGGCCTAGTGGTAGAGTGTCCGCCCCGGGACTGGGAGATCAGGGTTCGATTCCCGGTCGAGTCATACCAAAGACTTTGAAAAAATGGGACCCAATGCCTCCTCGATTGACACTAAGGGGTTGGATTGGGGGGTTAAACCACCAAATAGTTCCCGAGCGCGGCCACCGCAGCTCACCGCTCCCCACCATGGGGATGGGTCAAATGCGGAGATGTAATTTCCATTGTGTGATGAATACATGGGACAAGCGTAGCAGGGAACCAGGAGTTGGGAGTTTGGGAGACGGCGGCGTCCGGGATCACGTGGATCGGTGAGCGGTGGCGGCGATGCAGTGTCCCTGTGAGCTGTCAGATGATCTGATCTGCAGGCAGCTCCAAAAGCTCCCGGCGCTCTGCATCGCTCCAGTGATCATCTCAGCTGGTTCTGTTAACAAAACGAAACTTATGCCCGTGTTTACTTTCATTTTCAATATAGTTCCCGGCCAGAGCTCGGTATCAATTCATCACGTGATCATGACACCACCCTCTGTTGTGCCAAGGCTTAATGTGTGTTTATAAGACACATGGTTGAGGTAATATTACGCTGATTTGCCGGCATGGTGTGTCTTATAAAGGGTCTTGGATAGTCTGGGAGGCGGACCTCCGCCCAGCCGCAGGCAGGGGGAGCACTCATGCTTGGCTGTTGCTGGTTGAGCTCGATGAGGAGGTTCTGAAGGGGAACGAAGGAGACATGACTACTATCGAGGCTAATGCTTAGTAATAAATTAGGCTTAGCTTCATCATCTTGTTTGGAGTTGTCGGATAGTAACGGTTGCTATGATGTGTGATTGGACGATAGCCGTTCTGGGGGCGGGGCCGGCGAAAGGCTAATTATACCTAAACAGACGAGTTACAAAAAAATTCACCCCCCTCAGAGTTGTCATGACTGTAAACTAGACCTATTAAACCTGGAATGGATTTTGGAACCAGACTGTAAACATTTTTATTTCTGCTGTGAATTTGGCATTTTTAACATGGGAGTCGATGAGGATTTGCTCACTTCTGGTGCCAGCCCCTAGTGGATGAGGGTGGAACTGCACTTCCTGGTTGGCTTCACATTTGGCCAGCCGAGTTTGCCCCTAGGTGAAAACACGTAGAGGACTTCAAAAGCCAATCGCACAAGGAGAACAAGGAGAGGAAAAATAGTTATGAGTTTAGGATCATTAAACGTGGAGAAAACCACCATAAATCTGGTCATGTGGTCAGTAGCCGCTACGCTGGGGGAGAAGAGGTTCTGCTGTGACGTCATTCATGTGACTTATGATTGGTAGTCATTTTAATTATAAATCTTTACAAGCTAATACATCTCAGATTATGTGACAGACACAGTTGAAACACACATAATTATCTATCATTTAAATTAAAGTACATGTGTGTGATTCAGGGCGTAAGGCAAAGCGGACCAGAAAATAACTTATCGCCTTGTTCACTTCTATTCATTTATTTTTTCATTCAGGGGAGTCATTAGCCTGGCAAGCCATCCTATATATGTGAATATATAGTCTGGCCACGAACCACTGACTGCTCTCAGTCGTGAGGCGGGATCTACGGTTGTCTTTCAAAATGTCAGCACGCAATTGGATAGCGCTAGGACCAATCAGAGTGACGAACAACATGACGTAATCACGGCGACGGAAAAGCGGGAGGCTTTAGTAGCGTCTAGCTTCAATGATTTCTGTCGTTTTTGTATGAAAAACACGCGAATATCAGGTGTACTGGGACATTGCACTACTTTGTTTGATAAAAATAAGAAGCCGCTAAGTATATCAGACAGACTTACGCACGTTGGAGTCTAAATAATCCAATGTTGATGACAAAGCCGTTTCAAACGAACGTGTTTTCCGAGTTGCCGCCATGTTGCTTGGGTTCGCGGCGTTCGCGGCCGCAGCGCTGACGTCATCGGCTACTCCCGCTCTGTGATTGGCCCATGATATAGAGCGCTGTGATTGGCCCAACCAAAACTATAGCGAGTTGTGATTGGATAGACACAGCAGTGGTTTGGGCTGTGAGGGTTCCAATGAAGCGTGCCTAGACCAAACTCTGCAAAGCAAGAATTGGTCTAGTTCACTAGGCTAGGGAGTCATGGCAGTAGATTAAAAACTCACCTGAAAGAATCAGCAGCTCTATAATTTCTGCGTAAACTGGAAGAGAAATTATGTGTGACATTCTTACATTATTATGGAAGGAGAGGATACTTGGGCTCCCTATAAATGTAAATTTCTTCACTCATTTACTCATAAACATTATAATACACTATTCTAAGTATAGATCCATGACCACTCATGGGCTGGGTATGGATTCACCTCCCTTTAGTGCAGATCTGAATCCCAGTTTGAGAATTGCTGGCATGATATTTTTTGCTCAACAGCACGAGCTCAGGACAATACACAGTTTATCTGCCTTCATGAACTTCTATGGAGGGTGGAGCCAATTTAACTACTTTGTAAGAAGTTAAGCCAGGATTCAGACACTGAGTTATCCGGGTCTCTTGTGGTGTCGGACGTTTTGAAATAGATTAGCTGCATGCTTTTTACACCCGTTTTTTGTTTGTAATTTAGTTTTAAGACCTACCAAGCAAGTTAATCTGGACTGAGAATGAGATTTTTTTATTTAAAACTTCCAATGGACTTAATTTCATTCAGAAGCTGATAATTGTCTCTGCTGAAAGTGATCTGTTTTGTTTTGCTCGTCAGCAGACACTGACGGTAGAAACTAGTTGATGGTGTCAGGTCAGACTTCTGTCATCATGTTGTGATTATTTTGTTACAATGCATAGTCCATCTATTTTTACAAGCAGATCTTGCACTGATGTTTTTCTGGAAAGAATCACAATCCTGCTGAACTTTGCCTCAGTTTTCTTTGTTCTGAGGAGAAATGTTGATATTTTAGGAAATTCTAACCAACGTAGTTTTCCCCCTGGCACATGAATGACACTGGATTGTTACTCATCTCTCATTTACCGTGGCGCTGCACCACAGCAAAGCCAATGGAAGGGAAACACCGTTTGAACACTCAATGATAACGTTCCATCATGTTTTCAGAAAAATGCTGAAATGATGTTCATTTAACCAACATATCATTCTTTTCCAGCCTTCTTTGCTGAAAGCGATTTTCAATGTGGACCCAGATGAAGTACGGTCACTCATATTCAAGAAAGAGGATGTGAATGTCCAGGTAATCCCACACTATCTCCACTGTCTGCTTCTGTTTCCTCATATTATTGTAGTTTAAAGCCATACTATGCAACTTTTTCGTATGTTTAAATCATTTTCTTGAGCCAGTTTGTGCTAAAATGACCCTTTACAGGGTTAATGAAATGTCACTCAGACGCCCACCGCCCTCTGTGGACAGAATACAGCACTTGCAACTTCAGAGTGGCAGTCCGCTCCCTGCTGGACTTAGGCTAGGTTCACACTGCAGGTCTTGATGCTCAATTCAGATTTTTTGAGTAAATCTGTTGTTTTTTTTTTGTGAGACTGTTCACATTATAACTGAAATGCGACATCAAACACTCTCCAGTGTGAACGCTTCACGGCCCCAAAGCGACCCGCATGTGCAGAAGACAAGAAGTCCCAGTCAGAACCAGAAGAGGTGGAGTTGTGATGTGAAAGCCTCACAGACAGTTTAACCACAACTTCAGGATCACACCTGAGTCTCTTTTGGGCTGGAAACTTTTAAAAACTATAAACTATTTTACTCCTTATTCCCCCCGTCTTCCCGAGTTAGTAATTCAAACAGCATGACTATTATTTCAAAGTACTTGTGTTCAACAAACACAAGTACTTTGCAAGACATGCCAAACACTTGTGGCAACCATGAGGGGAAACATGACAAATCTCCGTTGTCACCTCCAATACAACCATAAAGATCTATATACTGGGCTCTAGAAAGCTAGCGTTAGCAAACCCAAAGTCTCTGACGTTAAGACAAGTAAGAGCACAACAGCCCAGCAGATGCCCATGGGTGGAACTCCTTATGAGAAACATCAAAGTGGTACAATAACGGAAGTAGTGTTTAAGTGCTGCGGGAGTAAACTTATCCATTTAGCTCTGTAAATGTTCTACAGCGTTGTCCTATTGTTTTAAATCACTCCAACATATTTTAATGATTATTGGTTACAAAAATATTGAAACAGATCATGCTAATTTTGTAATGTAAACTTGCATGATTTCATTTTGTTACTGTATTAATACTAATGATAGAGGATGGAGTGGTGTGTCTAAAGTATACAAAAACTGCAGATTTAAGTATTTGTTCATTTATCGCAATTAATATCGATATCTCAATATTAAGCACTGTTATCGCCTATCGCAGGTTTTCCTAATATCGTGCAGCCCTAGTAGAAACTAATGAAGGCCGAGGAGACATTTCAGCAGTTAAATTCAGGTGGTAAAAAGATAAACGCACAGCGAGGAGATAAGTTTCACTTTTGGTTTTACTAACTGAACACTAGGGGGTGCTAAAAACAACCCAAAACTGCCAAGTATTCTTAATAACATCCCTGCAAAACTGAATTGAAAAGCCTCTGCTGTATAAATTGTCCATGAAAGGCCTCATGCAGCATAAATCAGCACTGGGTCTGTTCTTTTACAGTCCCTACTGCTCTGTCTGGGTGTGCTTATTTTATTGCATTCCTCTGTGTTACTGTTCTGATCGGGGTGTCTGTTTCCAAAATCATGCTGGTTTGCACTTGTTACTTTGCTGGAATGCCTCTCTGATTTGGTGTTTAACCCACATTAGTGCTGTGAAACATGACCGTTGTTTTTTTTCTTTGTTTAATGAGTGATTTTCTCTTTCAAACACTGTAAACAAGAATAACAACTCTATCTTTTATTGTCAGATCACATCCAGCCAGTAGAAAGTAGATAAGGTAAACGGCTCCAGCTGTTTTTGTTTTTTTTATTCACAGCTGTGTCTCTTTGTTCACTGCTTACAGGACAACGAGAAGCGAACTCCTCTACATGCTGCTGCCTATCTCGGAGACGCAGAAATTATAGAGCTGCTGATTCTTTCAGGTGTGGTTTGTAATCTGCTGCCGTCAGTCTTTCTTCTAGCCTTCGATTCTCCCAACTTAGAGGCTGTGTTCATAATTCTGTGTGGAAATGCTGTGGATTCTTTTTTTAGAGATTATCTAGGGAAATGGCTTTGAGATTTGAGCTAAAAATCGGAACAACTTGGGACGACAGCGGCAGAGGAGTTAATTGCTCGTCTCGTAACCGGAGGGTTGCAGGATTGAGTCCCGCTCAGTCTGCCGCAGTCCTTCTGTCCTTGGGCAAGACACTTAACCCACGTTGCCTGCTGGTGATGGTCGGAGGGACCGGTGGTGCCAGTGCTCGGCAGCCTCACTTCAATCAGTGCACCCCACAGCAGCTGTGTGTGTGTGTGTGTGAGAGAATAACTGGATGTATTGTGTGAAGCACCTTGGGAGGGGTGTAGAACCCCAGAAGGTGCTATACAAACACAGGCCATTGAACATAACTTCAAAAAGTTTACATCCTAGTAAACCTCTGAAAATAGTCAAATTCACTAAATAACCCCCAGATTTTACTCCCATCACTTTAGAAATACAAAGACCCTCACTAGTCGTCTGTGAATATTGCAAACATATTTAGAAGCAAAATTATGCTTCCTTAAATAAAAAAATGATATGTATTGATTTAATATAACTCCAGAATTGAAATGGTTTAATGTGCCGTTTTGACTTGTAGGTGCGAGAGTGAATGCCAAAGATAACAAGTGGCTGACTCCGCTGCACCGAGCTGTGGCCTCCTGCAGCGAGGTAGGAAAACGCTCCTCCTCCTTCACGTCAGACACACTTCCGCACATCTGAGCAAATCCGTGTGTAAACATCATATTTCCTCACAGGAGGCTGTCCAGGTGTTGGTGAAACACTCAGCAGATGTAAATGCCAGAGACAAGAACTGGCAGACGCCGCTCCACATCGCTGCAGCCAATAAGGCGGTCCGCTGCGCCGAAGCTCTTGTCCCTCTTCTTAGCAATGTGAATGTATCAGACAGAGCAGGCCGGACTGCACTGCACCACGCAGCCTTCAGCGGCCACCTGGAGGTAATGTTCAACCCTCAACGGTAGTTCTACTCAAAGCTTCCCGTTAAAACATCTACTAAAATATAAAAAATATCCTCACTTTCTCTTGCAGGTTAGTTTGTTAGGGCAATCATTAAAGGGCATATTTCACTTTTTTTTTACTTTTTGAGCTTCTGTACATGTTTTATATATTGCTACAAGCAGTATATGGGAGTCTTGTCCTATAGCAGAGAGCAGGTTGTGTTTTCCTGGAAATCTTCAGTTGATGAATGATTTAGTAATTAATGAAGCAATTTAGACATGCAGTTCTTCAAGAGTCTGCAAAATAATAATAATAAAATAATATGTTTATTTGAGGGTGCCTTTCTAAGACCCAAGGTCACCTCACAGAGATAAAACAGAAATGAGAATATTCAAAACAAACATTAACAGTACACAGCAGTAGCTCAGGAGGTAGAGCGGGTTGTCCAGTAATCGCAAGGTTGCAGGTTCGATCCCGGCTCCGGCCAGAGAAGGCTGCTGTGTGTCCTTGGGCAAGACAAGCCTTGCCTGCTGGTGGTGGTCGGAGGGACCGGTGGGGCCAGTGCTCGGCAGCCTCGCCTCTGTCAGTGCGCCCCAGGGCAGCTGTAGCTACGTTGTAGCTAATCCCCACCAGGGTGTGAATGTGTGTGTGAATGGATGAATGACTGATTGTGTTGTGAAGCGCCTTGGGGGGTTGTAGAACCCTAAGAAGGCGCTATACAAATACAGGCCATTTACCATTTACCACTGTTAAAGTTTTAAAGAACATTAAAATACACTGTCAGCTAAAAAGAAACTCAACATTTTAGGTAAAAATGTAAAAAAGAGCATCAAAATAAACATTTCCTCCAAATGCTAATATTGTCTGTAGCCATAAACATATTGGCCAAACAATAAATAACAGCATCAGTAACCTCAGAAACTGGATTAGCGTCTAGGTTAATGTTCTGGGTCCACTCATCGGAGCACCCACACAGAGCTCGGATGTAAAGGAGGCTTCCCACCAGATGTGTAACGTAGTAGACGCATTTTCCCTGTGACATCAGCGGCGCGTCCCTTCCTACCAGGAGCATTTCAGACCGCGGTAGGCTGGGACGATAATTCAGCTCTGGAATATCTCGTTTGTTCTGCCATATGCAGTAGCGAGGGGTGGGGACTGGATCGTTGTTTCAGTCTGCTTGACCCTCTGTCGGGGGATGTCCGGGCGGCCTAGAGCTCACCCACCAGCTGTTCTGGGATTCTCCAGGACTCTCAGATTGCCAGTCTGCCTCTGGTTTCAGATGCGCAGCGTCCGCAGATGCGTTCCATGCAGCTGGTCCCAAGAGATTACCAAATCACAGAATTGCAAGATCAAGTGAGATTTCACAGTTTGACATAAACCAGTAAGGATAAATATGGCATCATGTATCCTAAAGGTCTGGTGTTTATTTTCTGTTCTTTTTATCTCGACTGCAGAGGCGTCACAGGTAATGATGTATTTTTTTAAAGGGACACTAGTCAGTTTTGGTTTGTTTTTAGCACCCCCTACTGTTCGTTAGCGAAACCGAAAGTAAAACTTATCTCTCCTCGCTGTGCGTTCGTCTTTTTAACACCTTAATCTAACCGCTGAAACGTCTCCTCAGCCTTAATTAGTTTCTACGGGAGTGATTCGTCACTAAATTAAACAAATCAGCTGTGATCTAAAACATGCAGGAAACGTACTAGGGCCAGACTGCAGATCCAGGTAGGTCAAACAGAATTTTTCTAAGTCCCAACAGACCGGACCGGCAACTGTGAAGTTGCAAGTGGAATATTCTGGCCACAGGGGGCAACAGGGGCTGGGTGGCCTTTCATTCACCCTGTAAAGGGTCATTTTAGCACATACTGGCTCAAGAAAATGATTTAAAAATATGAAAAAGTTGCAAAGTGTCCCTTTAAGTAAAAGTAAATCTGCACGTGGCTTTTATTTTGAAAGTTGCCAGATGCTTTACACTTATCCCGCATTTGACTTCCTGTCTGGCCCGATCTGAACTACTAAGCCTGGCGCATTTTGGAAGCGTAGCGCATAGAAAATAGACTCGGTCATAAATTTAGGGGAGCGCCGCTACTCTACACTTCTGGAACATAACCGGTGAAAACAAACCCATTAGTGGATATTGGCAGCAGCATATTAAACTTTGCAGACATTACTCGATGATTATGCATTGGTTGGAAAGCCGGTATAAGGCCTAACTGACACAGTATTTGACATCTTGTTGAGGTGCTGCTCTCACACACTGTCAGATTTTTGGTCAGAGCTTTAGTTTTTGTTCTAATGACCAGTGATGGCAGAACAATAGGATGCCAAGTGTTTTATTGAACTGCTGGATGGTGTGTTGTTGTTACTATGCAGATTGTCCAGTTATGTTTGAAGTGAAACCATTGTAGCATGGCTCCTTCTGTTTCTGTAAGACCAGACTACAGTGAGGAACATAAGTAATTTGAACACCCTGCAATTTTGCGAGTTCTCCTACATAGAAATTATGGAGGGGTCTGAAACTCACATTGTAGGTGCATTCCCACGGTGAGACGGCATTTAAGAAAAAGTCAGGAAATCACATTGTATGAAAGAATGTATCTGTATTGCACTGCTGCACATAAGTATTTGAACACCTGAGAAAATCCGTGTTAATGCCTGGTACAGAAGCCTCATCACTGTGGATTTAATAGGAGTTTTAAAGAGCAAACTCTGGGCGGAGTGAGGTGAGTTTTCATGTCTCACTGCAGAAATAAAAACATGCGGAGTCAAACGCAGCTGATCTCCACTTCCACCCACTAGGAGCCGATGCGGCTAATAAATATAATAATAAAAAATTAATTATTAATAATAATAATAATAATAAATCTCAACACACAAAGTTGTGAGAATTTTTTTTGGCTTTTCTGCACTATTTAGTCTGTTGAGAGTTTTAATTATTAAAATCTGTTATATGGTCACTGACAGCAGCTACATTTAAGTTTCACTTATTCTCAGTCATCCTGGACATGATCATCCTGAGAGTTTTAGCTGAAAACAGCTGCTGGACTTTTCTGGTGATCTTGAAGACGTTTAGCCTCTCATCCTAGAGGCTCCTTCAGCTCCCAGACTTTAGGAGGCTGTGAGTTGTGGTCAGAAACAAACACACTGATTGTGCTGCAAGTCTTTTTCTTTCTTTCTTGAAAACATGTTTTTGTCTAAGGTGATGTTATTGTTCATAGAATTAAAATTCATGTTGAAGTTCAGATTATTTCATCAAGTAAGACCTGTGGTCAGCTGGCTCATTTAAAACATGTAAAGATTTTGGACCCTGCCTCTTGAAAGAATCGGAATCGGGAATCGATAGGAACAGGAATCGAAACGAGGAATTGGAATCAGAACCAGAATCATTCAAATTCAAACGATTCCCAACCCTAATTATTATTATTGTTATTGTTATTTTTGTTGTTGTTATTATTGCAAGAAAAGGCTTCTGTACCAAATATTACCACTGCTTTTGTCAGGTGTTCAAATACTCATTTTTGCAGCAATGCAATACAAATACATTCTTTAAAAAATCATACACTGATCTTCTGTTTATTTTTTTAAATGCTGTCTCTCACCGTGGGAATGCACCTACAATGTGAATTTCAGACCCCTCCATGATTTCTAAGTGGGTGAACTTGCAAAATCACAGTTAGGGCTGGGCGATATGGCCTCAAATCTATATTGCGATATAATCTGAAGCATGTGCGATAACGATATATTTTTTCCTCTGTTTATATGTCAAAATGACATGCTTTTAAAAATCCTCATATGGCAAATATATTACAGCAGAATAAAGACGTCCAAAATCTCTTGTGTAGAATGCTCCTCGTCCTCCGCCCGCTCCATGCTTGCAGTCACTGCCATTCTGTTGTCCCAATGTCGGTGCGGGTGCACATCTTAGTGACGTCATGTGTTATTGCGATATCACGATAGAGCCTAAAACTCTATCATTACCCAATTTTATATCGTTTCTACCTTATATCGTTTATATTGCCCACCCCTAATCACAGTGTTCAAATACTTCTGTTCCTCACTGTTGTCACACGTCTGTGTAGTCACTTCCTTGTCCCTCTCCCTTTTCCCCTGAGGGCATGTTTCTGTTTTGTCTCATAAAACGTGCAAACACGATGAGCCGCTTACAGTGATCCAAGAGAAAGGAACAGCAGCTACATTTTTGACTTGTTTGAGATGAAACTCTTCACATCCTCATCCAGATCTGCTCATTGCTTCCTGTCAGCAGCTGCCAGACCAGCCACAATGCACCTTTTGATTTTAGTGTGTCTTTGCAGCTTTTAATGATTATACTTTAAATATCTGTTTTAAAAAGGCACGTTACAGATTTAACTTACAGATTTAAATGTGTAATTGCAGTGTTCAGCCTGAGCTGTAGCTAATTATTTTGAACATTTTAAACAAGCAATTTAACTCAGCAGAGCTTGTTTTTTGTTTGTGCTGCACTACTTTATCCATCCATCCATCCATCCATTTTCTGCTGCTTATCCGGAGTCGGGTCGCGGGGGCAGCAGCCTAAGGAGGGAAGCCCAGACCTCCCTCTCCCCAGCCACTTGGGCCAGCTCCTCCGGGGGAATCCCAAGGCGTTCCCAGGCCAGCCGAGAGACATAATCTCTCCAGCGTGTCCTGGGTCTTCCTTTGGGTCTCCTCCCGGTTGGACGTGCCCGGAAAACCTCACCAGGGAGGCGTCCAGGAGACATCCTAACCAGATGCCCGAGCCACCTCAACTGGCTCCTCTCGATGTGGAGGAGCAGCGGGTCTACTCCGAGCCCCTCCCGGATGGCCGAGCTTCTCACCCTATCTCTAAGGGAGAGTCCAGCCACCCTGCGAAGAAAACTCGCAGTGTTTACTCTGCACTACTTTAATATTGTGGAAATAATCAACTCTCTGGTGTGGGACTGGCACAAACCCAGTTCAGACATGCAAAAACGAGGCAAACTCTTGTCTCAAGAAATAAACCTGAGAGTGTTTGCTAGATGTGTTTAAGTTTTTGCTGCAGATTGAAATGTTTGGACTCTCTTTCTAGGAATGTTCTTGTGCAGTCATGTTCTCACAAGCAAAATGTTCACAAAAATCATGTAACTGCATATCAGAAGTGTTTCAACAAGCTGTGGATGTGGAGCTGTTCTGAGAGCCTTTTAGTTAGATTTGTACTCCCAGCACCACAATAAATACCAAGATGAAGAAAGAAGAGTCTGGCTTTGTTACATGGTGACAAAACCTGCAGCAGGTGTTGGAACAGTCAGTCTGAGAGTGTGGAAAAGGTCACTAATTCTGAATATCTTAATTTGTTGGAACTTTCAGGGTTTGTTTAGTTATTTATTTATTTTTATTTTTTTTGTGGGGCTGGGGTAGATGAATATCATTGCATATGGAGTAGAGAGGTCCATTAACCCTAAATCAAGCTGCTATGCACTATTAGATAAGTAGTCAGACTAATGAAGAGACTATAGTGTTTAGCTTTCATCTTCCTCTGATGGTTATCTTGAGCTGTGTGTGTGTGTGTGTGTGTGTGTGTGTCTTGTTGATGTTAGATGGTAAGGCTGCTGCTCTCCAGAGGAGCTAACATCAATGCTTTCGATAAGAAGGACCGCCGTGCTATCCACTGGGCCGCCTACATGGGTAAAATATAAAACGTTCATTTGCTGTTTGACTATGGAAAATGTTTTCTTGTTTAAAGAGTTGTAGAGGTTTGTGAAATTTGTAAATGGAATACTTAGCTTTCACTTTCATGCAGCAGCTGAATTTAGAAGAGATTCTGAACAGTTTTGACATAATTGTGTCTTTTTTGCTTTTAGGGCACATAGAAGTGGTGAAGTTGCTAGCTTCTCACAGAGCTGAAGTGGCCTGTAAGGATAAGAAATCGTACACCCCCCTGCATGCAGCGGCCTCTAGCGGAATGATTAGTGTTGTCAAATACCTTCTGGACCTGGGAGTGGATGTAAGTTCAACTCACAGAACTGTCATCTCTACACTGTTGGCATTGTTTAAATGACTGCTTTGTGCTGTTGTTAAGATTAATGAGCCCAATGCATACGGCAACACCCCCCTGCATGTGGCCTGCTACAACGGACAAGACGTGGTTGTGAATGAGCTCATCGAAAGCGGAGCGAATGTCAACCAGGTGAACGAGAAAGGCTTTGCACCTCTTCACTTCACCGCCGCTTCTCGTCACGGAGCGCTCTGTCTGGAGCTCCTGGTGTGCAATGGGGCTGATGTCAACATAAAGGTGAACAGAACCACAGTGTTTACTCTCACGAGTTTAAAAAGAGGAAAGAGTTACCAAGTGTTACTGTCACAAAAAGAGTCAATCACTTCATTGTGTTCCCAAAGTGTAAAAACATTTCCCAAGTAGAAACAAATGGAGCACAATTGTTTTTATAGTCTTAGAGCTCCTGTTGGGTTAGGGTTGGGTTGACTTCAGCATGCATCTGTTGCACTCCAATCACAGTTGGTCAGCTCCAAGTAGATCTAAATGCACCAGTAGATGAACCTCTTTTTCAACTGAAACTGTTTCAGTATCAGTTCAGAGCTGTTGGTAGAGCTGGTTCTAAACTAGCTCCAGCTAAGAAACGCCACATACTTGTCACGCTCAGATGAACTGGAGAGCACTACTCATTAAATCATTGCTTTTTTTTTTACAACAAAGATGGTTGGTGTGCTGGCTGTCCACATTCAAGCAAAGTTGTGTGTCAGTCTAAACATGTTCTCAGAAATCCTTCTTTTTGCTGGTTATGGGGATGAAACACCTTCCAGTTTAAATGGTTGCATAGTATAATTTTAACATTAGTTTATCGCCAAAACTGTTTTTGGCGATTTCAAAATTTGAAATCGATTGTAAGTTTTTAATTGTCCAACAGACAGCCTCCCACATGCACAGAGTGCTGCTTTTCTTAAACTTCCAGAGAAAACCCAGTCTGTGGTGTGGCTGTAGTTGCTTATAGCTAGTGTTGGGTTCAGGTGTTTTTCTGTAGGCACAACAAGGAAAGTGATGTGATGAAGAAACACTGATCTAATTAGTCATCAGAATCTGTTTGGTCACCTTATCGCAGTGGTTCTCAAATACTTTCGGTAAAGCCCCCCCCTAGGATACATAAATTTTTTCGCGCCCCCCTCTCACTGTGCAGGGAGGGGGTGGGGGGTTGCACAATGTTCATTGTGTACCGTAAGATTGATTTTATGGATTTCTGGAATGTTAATTTCTGCTAGGAACAACAGAATTATAGATTTCTGAATACATATACAGTAGGGATGTGAATCTTACAACAACTCACGATTCGATTCCGATTCTCGGGGTGCCGATTCGATTCAGAATCGATTTTCGATTCAGAATCGATTTTCGATTCTCGATTCAAATCGATTCACAATCAAAATTAACAGAGTGTCAGTTCCAGGTCTAACTACTTTCTTCTGCAAGTTAGAAAAAGCTATGGTAAATTGTTATTTTACAAGAAAACTGGTTATGTTGAAGAAAATGCAAATTAACAAGGTAAAATAAAGTGATTCTAAAACTGTAAACAGAGGCAATCTTTTGATGAAAAGGCAACATTTATTGTTGCTTATACCTTGTAAAATTTAACAAATCTTTACAATAGTAGCTTTGAAAGTAATGCAGTCAAATACTTTTCAAGTATGTGTGGCAACAAAGTTTAACATTATGAAGACTAACAGGCACTAATTAGGCTATGTTCACACTGCAGGCAAAAGCACATCAAATCCGCATGTTGACCTGCCTGTGACCCTTATCTGATTTTTTTGTGCCAGTCTGAACAGCACAGATCCGATTGTTCCTAATCCGATCCAGGTCGTTTCAATATGTAGTACTGATTGCGACACATATGCGCATTTTTTGAAAGCGACTGCAGTCTGAACGGTCATGTCGCATTAAATCCACCTCCTACGTCACTGCTCAGCGGAGGTGAGCGTCGTGTCAGGACCTTTCTGAGGAGGATCGCTGAAGAGCAGCGCTGCCGCTGACAGAAGGATTCAGGGGTCTGTGGGACATCCTGTCAAGTTTTGGAATTAAAAATACAAGAAAGCATGAGAGCGGGAGGTGCTGCTGGAGCGAAGCGCATCTCCGGTCTCGGTCTCCGTGACAGCGGGGCGGGGGGGTTCTCCGAGAGCTGGGCGGGGGGTTCCGTGAATGAACTTAATACCGAAATATTTTCAGGGAATACTACCTGGGGAAGACGGCGGGAATAAGGAGTAAAATAGTTTTTAAAATAGTTTCCACCCCAAAACGAGACACTCAGGTGTGATCCTGTGGCTGAGCTGTCTGTGAGGCTTTCACATCACAACTCTACCTCTCCTGGTTCTGACTGTGACTTCTTGTCTTCTGCGCATGCGGGTCGCTTTGGGGCCGTGAAGCGTTCACACTGGAGAGTGTTTGATGTCGCATTTCAGTTATAATGTGAACAGTCACACCAAAAAAATCGGATTTACTCAAAAAATCGGAATTGAGACCTGCAGTGTGAACGTAGCCTAACCCCGAAATTCCACTAGCTGCGCTCCGCTCCGCTCCGCCCCCGCTTTCCGCCGCCGCTCGCTTCCGAACTCAATTCACACTATACCCGCTCTACAACGTCTCCGCCCCGGTGCGGAGACCTGAGGTGCGCTAAACAGGCATGCGCGGGAATTTCGAGATCTCGCGATACAGTCCGAGCAATAAATGCGGAAGTTAGATCCAAACAAATCATTCTGTGATTAAAATAGTTTTAACACGGTCTTCAAATGTGTAAACACGTAAAAAATGTTTTGAGACATATGTGTATACATGTAATAGTCATTAGATAAAAATACCTGTGCATATGAAACAAAAAACGGTTTTGTTTATAGATTTATTGTGAAAAAACGGAAGTTGTGCTGGCTCACTTTCCTGTTGGGCGGTTGTGATTTCTGTAGATTGACTGCGGAGGTTCTCCGGCGTCCGGCAAAAATAGAATCGATCCTATGTTTGCCGGATGGCGGAACGGCCGCAGTAGTGGAACAGCTCTGATTGACTACAAAGGAACCGTTTTTGCTGCGGAGTTCGTGCCGCAGCGGAGCGGAGATAGTGGAATTTGGGGGTAAGTCTTAACAAGCATCAATAACGCACGGTGCACTCGGCATGAAACAACAGTCAAACTAAACAGGATAACACCATTTAAACATTATAAAACACTTATGCAACTTACTTCTTGACTCATAAAACGCACACAGGATAATAATAAAGGTAAGTCTCTGTCGTATTTCAGCAGATTGCAGCGTAGGAGCACACAGCAGAGCAACTACAGCTAGCGCCGGTGCGCCAGCGATGATGCGTTCAGGGACGCTCGGAAATACGGCAGTTTACATAAAGACTTTCAGGCAGAATCGATTCTGAACCTTTATGAATCGATTCTGAATCTTTATAAGTAAGAATCATGATTCGAATTCGAATCGATTTTTTCAAGCACCTCTAATATCCAGTCTGCTTAAATGTTTAAATGGCTTGCCATACTAACGTGCTGATAGTTCGTCGGCAAATGTCGGGCGGGGAAAGTGCGGGGGGAACGATCTTGATCCCAGAGCAGGGGTGAGAGTGTGGTAGGGATGGGCGATTAGACTAAATTATTCAACCATCCATGATTGGCTGAGTTGTTCAACGGTTGTTTTTACAAGAGGCGATTTGTTTATTTATTTATTTGTCCGTGAGTAAGTGTGTTAATGATCCATGCAGGTGCGCAGATATTTTACCCGTTACCCACAGAATCCATCGTGGCGGTAACATCGTGGAAAGATTTCCATCAGAGCGTCTGTGTTATTCTCCGCATCTGGCAGTGAGCACAAGCGGCGCGCAATAGGAGCTCAGAGCGCGTCTGACAGACTTGTGCACAAGAGCGCAAATGTTGAGAGCTTCTAGATCTGGAAAGTGGAAACCCTTCTTTCAGAGTCTGGTAGACTTCTGGTTATTTCATTTGGAGAAATGTTTCCTGACTTTAAAACTCTGGCTGAAGTAGAAATTGTTACTGTTACTGTTACCTGCTTGGATCCAGCGTGTCAGCGGAGCTCTCATCAGAACATTTTAACAGCCATGAGCCATGAAGCGCTTTGAGTTGCCTTCGGGTAGGAAATGCGCTGTATAAATAAAACTGCCTTGCCTTGCCATGAGTCTGTCTGAGGCAAAAGTCCAGAACCTCGTTAGCCTCTTCAGCAGCTCCATAGAGACATCTGATTACGCACAAGCAGGTGATCAGTTCAGGTTTACGCCGGAGCAGAAGGATTGTGCGTTCGGGCGCAGCAGGTGAAATGTTGATCATTTAAGTGAAATTGTTTAATTGCATTGTTTCTATGTTACTGGGGCACTCTGGTCAGCTTGTGTGGACTACATATTAATTAAAATGAATGGATATTTAACGGTTTTATTGAATGTTTGTTATTATTATTTTTAAAATGAAAGTGAAGGGAAAATGGATCATGCGGCCTCTGGCTGCGAGCAAATGCGCCCACCTTAGCGTGTCCAAATGCAGCAGCGATTCTTTCAATTTCTCATATATGAAAGAAAGGAAGTTCTGTTAAAAAACATTTTATTTAAATAAAATACCACTATGGTGGGCACCAGGGAAACAAGATGAGGCTTCTTTTTAACATAACCTGTTTAATTCAGGCCGTTTCTACGTCACTCTAACAAACAACAAATATAAAGTGAAACAAAAAGTAAGAAAAATCTACATTTCTTGTCCATCTAACACACACACTGCCTTTCCATTAAATAAAATTCATGTTTGGACTTTTCTGTGTTCACAAATCAGTCTGATCCTCATTTATTGAACTGACAGTGGAGGTTGGAATACCCTTGTATTCTCTGTCGGGGAAGCTCCAAGCGGGGTGGGGCTGGGTGGAGGGGGGGGTCGGGTGCGTCCGCTGCGCCCTCCCAGCTCTTCTTGGGGGGGCGCCCCACTAATTGAGAACCACTGCCTTATTGTAAACTTAGTTGGCCAACCTTTTAGCCTGAAGTGGCCATGAAATAAGGTGTGTTCATTAGTTTTACGTCTAGCTTGTTGGTTAAGTTCTTTTTGCTGTTGTAGCTAAACGTTATGAGTATGCAATTACTTAATGCAAAAGTCTTTAAACTGAGGCTCAGGAGCCACAAGAGGTCCTTCAGACCTTCCACAATGACTCTTCATTACTTTTGGTAAAAATGATTAAAAGCAAATTCATGTTAAATTAACATTCATGGACTCGCCCATCTTGACTCACGACGGGGAAGGCTGTTGTTGGTTTAGCGTCCAGGAAACAGCAGAGAACGTCTGGGCTAGTAGAAGCTAACTGTTAGCATTAGCAACTCCACCACACAGCAGAACTCCTCCAGGCTTGTGTTATTTGTGGAGATGAAACATCAGCGTTGCAGAGCAAACAGAGTCAGTGGTAGAGTCGTGTTGCTGTTAGCCAATCAGAGGAGAGATGTCCACATATCAGGGAAAAAGCTAACTTCTACATTTTGTAAAAAGAGCACCAGAATTTTCTTTCCCACAGAGATCAATTCATAAGGCGTTCATTTATACTAGAGACCATTGCAGATGTGTTGAAAAAAAAACCCGAGTGAACTTGGTCTTTAAGTGCAGCACCCAGACAACCAGACTCAAGTTCTACCTGTGTGTAATATATATGAAGTACGGGTCGTAACTGAAGAAATGGAGCAGTGGAAATGGCGGGTTCACCGTGTTTTCATCCTGCAGAATCTTCACAGCATCATTATTATATAGCTAGTGCTGAACTCCTCATTTAAATTTTTACTACTGATTAAATGTCATTGAGTAACACAAAACCTCTACTACTAATACTAAAAACCAAATGTATGTAATGCTATTTCTTAAAAGCTGATTAAAACCCAGTGTTTCTGCTCCTTTTCTGACACATTTTAAAAATGATACAAACAATATCTTTTGCTGCTGCGTCATCACACTTGCCCCACAGTCCCAGGGCACACCTTTCTGTTGTGTTTGGTCATTCTGTGTTGCTGCGTCCCAGTATTCACCAAGGTGTGCAGAACACGCGTAGATCTGAAAGGTGCTATTGTTTCAGCCTTATCTCAGTCAACAGTGATTGCTTTTGTGTGTCTGAGGTTCATAATGTGACTGACCGGTGATACCAGGACAAACAGCAGGAAGATAATCAATGAGTTCACGTTCTTCCACTGCTGATCCAGCTTTACATTACTGTTGAAGCTGAACCCTTTGTGGTTAAAACAGGATCAGTTCTACGATCTGAAACCACTTTAGAGGGGAACAGATGGAACATTTTGAGATTTTTAGAAGTACATATAATCAAAATCTTTTCTCAATAGAAATGTCATTGTTTTTTTGTGTTCTTGATATTACACGGAGTAGTAAAGTTTATTTACCTGACAGTTTCGACGCTCATCTGGCGTCATCCTCAGAGTGGTGGTGATGTCACTTCCTTGCTGTTTTATCAGCGGGCAGTAGAGGACGATGACCTTGTCGATGACCATGTCCCATATATGATCCAGTCCTTCATCTCTATTCATGGTGTTAGGTCCACGTCTCCTGATCTCGATCGCTTCTTTAACCCATCGTTTGCATATTTGTTGTTCTGTTATGATGATCCTTGTGTCTTCCCAGTCCATTATGTGGTTTTCTCTGCTGCAATGATCTGTTATTGCTGATTTCTTTACTGTTTTCTGCTTCTTGTTTTGCTGCTCTTGTGGGTCTTTTGCTTGTTTGCTTTTCACATTCCTTCTTATGTTCTAGTTTTTGTATGTTGAACTGGTGTCCTGTTTCCCATATATATGTTTTTTTTTTTTTGGCAAAGTTTGCACGGAATAACAGAAAAAATAAGAAAAGCTATGAGAAAACACAATTTAAACACACCAACAAAACCATACGACTATCAAAAAAGACTAGTACACCCCAAACGCAGAATATCAACAGAACAAAAATGTGGAGTAATTTACGAAATACCATGCAAACTTTGCCAAACAACATATATAGGAGAAACAGGACGCCAGTTCGACGTACAGAAACTAGAACATAAGAAGGAATGTAAACAAGCAAAAGACCCACAAGAGCAGCAAAACAAGAAGCAGAAAACACAGTAAAGAAATCAGCAATAACAGATCATTGCAGCAGAGAAAACCACATAACAGACTGGGAACACACAACGATCATCACAACAGAACAACAAAAATACAAACGATGGATTAAAGAAGCAATTGAGATCGGGAGACGTGGACCTAACACCATGAATAGAGATGGAGTGTATACGCTGGATCACATATGGGACATGGTCATCGATAAGGAGGGTGTGGGCAGTAGAAGACGTACTCTACTGCCCACTGATAAAACGGCAAGGAAGTGACATCACCACCACTGTGAGGATGGCGCCAGATGAGCGTCGAAACTGTCAGGTAAATAACAAACTTTACTACTCCGTGTAATATCAAGAGCACAAAAAAACTGGATATAAAACAACATGGAAAAAGATATTCAAAGAAATGTGTCATAGGGTGTATTTTAGGCTTAACTGGCATACACTGCTAATCTTAAAACAATAGCACATCTTATTTATGTTGCAACTGTTATTTGACTTTTGTTTGCTGCCCTAAATAAAGGTTAAACCAAAACTCAAAGTGACTTACTATGTATGCAGAATGATAATATCTTGAGATAATAGCTGAGCGTTTTATTATGTGTTTGTTTGATCTCAGAGTAAAGATGGGAAAACCCCCCTCCACATGACGGCGATCCATGGGAGGTTTTCAAGGTCTCAAGCAATCATTGAGAATGGTGAGCCTCCTTCTAAGAATGTAGTTTCATGAATTGTATTGGTCTTGTTTCAATGGAAAGGTACAACTTGCCTTCTTGTAGTGTTTTGCAGCTAATTGCTAGCTTTATCTCCCCCCTCCCAAAAAAAAGGTGCTGAGATTGACTGTGAAGACAAAAACGGAAATACACCACTACACATCGCAGCACGATATGGACACGAGCTCCTGATTAACACACTCATCACCAACAAAGCTGACACGGCGAGGTAAGGAAGCCTTTCTGCTGTTTGTTGTTTTTGTCCTAACTGGATTGAACATTGTGGAAGAGCTGCACATTTAAAGGTTTCTGACATCTCAGACCAGCATATGAACAAATGAGTAAATTCATCAAGTTCTGTTATGGAAACATTGTTCTGTTTGATTTTCAGACGAGGAATTCACGGCATGTTTCCGCTGCATTTAGCTGCTCTCAGCGGCTTCTCAGACTGCTGTCGAAAGCTCCTGTCGTCAGGTGAACATTCTTTTTTCTGCAAAATCACTGATGTTCAGTTTTATGAAGTCAATTCTTTCAGCGACCTCTGTCATCTTGAGATGTTGTTGACAACTCGTCCCTCTGTGCAGGCTTTGATATCGACACTCCTGATGACTTTGGAAGGACCTGTTTGCACGCTGCAGCTGCTGGAGGGTGAGTCCAGCTGATGAGTATCTGTAACTATGAATATGTACTTAAAGATGTTACAGAAGAATATCTTTGTGATTATTATTCATCCTTCTAGGAACCTGGAATGTCTCAACCTTCTTCTCAACACTGGGGCAGACTTTAACAGAAAGGATGGCTTTGGCAGGTGTGTGGTGTTTACGGATGGATCTGGGTCCCAGTTGAACTGGTAGCTAAACCCGTTTGTTTTTATTATCCAGGACTCCTTTGCACTATGCTGCTGCTAATTGTAACTACCAGTGCCTTTTTGCTCTGGTGGGCTCGGGGGCTGGCGTCAACGACCTGGACGAGCGGGGATGCACTCCCCTCCACTACGCCGCTGCATCTGACACAGATGGAAAGTCAGTAACATTTTACATTTTAGTGTTTTCAGCATTCAAGATGACTGACAATACCAATAAATGAGTAGGAGCCTCCACGAGAGTCTGTTTCCCTCTTGAGTAAAGCGTGTTTGTTGTGTCTTCAGGTGCCTGGAATATTTACTGAGAAATGATGCGAATCCAGGGATCCGGGACAATCAGGGCTACAACGCAGTTCACTACGCCTCAGCGTACGGACATCGACTTTGTCTGGAGCTGGTGAGAAATACAGGTCATTTAAAATCCTCCATCATCGTGTTTTTATGGTGGTTTTATTCATTTTCATACTTATTCTTTGACAGATTGCAAGTGAAACACCCTTAGATGTGGTAAGTGTGTTTAAAATTTAGTGAAAGTAAATATTTAAATTACTGTTTAACAACAAAAAAGTTGAAACATTTCAAATGAGTTTTGAATTGTATCTGAATTGTTCAGCTAATGGAGACCTCAGGGACCGACATCCTGAATGACTCCGACGTGTGGGCTCCGGTCAGCCCTCTGCACCTCGCTGTGAGTCACCTTAATGCTTGTTTTGAGTTGTTTGGTTTTATTTCTGTCCTTTGGGTTATGTTTCTTCTGAATCTTGTTCTCAATGGTAACCAATGATTTAAACGCCTATATCAACTTTCCTTTGGGTCATAAAAAGTCACAGAAAATCTTAGATTTTTAAAAACATTTTAAGGCCTAAATGTCCATCCAGATTTTTTATACTGGTTCTTAAAGAACAATACATGTCCTAAACTGGTACAGGTGCTTGTTTTTGCCTTTTTGTTGATGTTTTTCTTTTTTCTCGAGGAATGCACTGGTTGCATTAATTGTTCCTTGTGTTGTAGTTTATAATGATTTCAGATGCTGTTACAAAAACTACAAGTCCCATGATGCAGTGCAGCAGCCTGTCAGAAGGGATTTATTAACATTCAGCCTCCCTGGGAAATAATCTGCTGCTTTGCTTTTCAAACTGATTTATTGTAGGTTGTTCAAAAAACTGAAATCAAAAAATATTCCAGTTCTGTTTTCCAGTGCTTTGTCACAGGAAAATGTATATTTAATAAAAATTGGGATTTCAGTAGTTGAACAAACCTGTCATTGTTAGTTTTCAGATATTGGATGCAGCCAATAACCCGTTCAAATCCCGGTTATTTGCAATAATCCGGTTCTGCAAGGCCATGTAAACACCGGCAAAACCCGTTTATGAGCATAACCGGGTTTTTAAAAACCGAGTTATTACCCCTGGGGTAACCCTTTTCCAACCCGAATATCAGGTCATGTAAACACGTATTGGGATAACCCTTTCAAAAGGTGCGCTCTGCGCTTGTTCTACTCGCAAGGAATCTTGGTCTTTTGAGTAGATGAACATCTTGTATGCGCCAGTAACCCAGAAGTGAACACGTAGAGTTCAACATGGCGAAACGCAGCACACCACATTTTTGGAGCGATGAAGAAACCAGGTCAGTAACAGCACCAATGCTCAAACAAAGGCGAACAGTATTAGCTCTGAACGATTCACTATCTGTGTGCTGCTGCTGCTGTTGTTGTCGTCTTTGGATACAGGAAGAAAACAGGAAATGACGCATAACGTAGCCCGTACGTCCTGGTCCTGACACTATGTAATCGAGATATTAAACGTTCCATGTATACAGGGGTAACTCTCTCTATTTGTGCATGTAAACGAGTTATTCCGAATGTTTCAGAAACCCGAATACTGACCTTAACCCGATCATAACCCGAATACTGGCTGCATGTAAACGTAGTCATTGAAACAGATTTCCTTCTCAGCCGGCTGGGGGGGTTGTTTGTTTTTCTTCTTTAAAAAAGGACAAAAGTTAAAGTCCCAAGTCATCATCACACACTGGTGAAATTACATCTCTGCATTTGACCCATCCCCATGGTGGGGAGCGGTGAACTGCAGCTGTGGCCGCGCTCAGGAACCATTTGGTGGTTTAACCCCCCAATCCAACCCCTTAGTGCTGAGTGTCAAGCAAGGAGGCATTGGGTCCCATTTTTTCAAAGTCTTTGGTATGACCCGACCGGGATTCGAACCCCGATCTCCCAGTCCCGGGGTGGACACTCTACCACTAGGCCACCGGAGCTGGTTAAAAAAGGGACATATTCACTGTTTCCAACATGCGAGTCCATGAGGTTGCTGAGTCTGCGCTGGCACTTGTAATTTTGACACCAGCCAGCAAAACACACCAGATTTTTTTTAAAGATCCAAAGCCAGTAAACAGGAGAGACCCAGAAGTTATTTCTTGTACCCTTAAAGGAAAAGTTTGCTTTTTTAGACATGAGGTTGTATGTAGGGTGGGTGCATTTCATCAATGTGGCGATGCATCGCAAAGCTTCACGTGAGGATTCAGAATCGATTAATGAACGCCGATGCTTAAAAAAATAAATAACGTGAAAGCTGTGTTGCAAAGCCGGTACTAAAAGAGCCTTAACAAATGTAAGTTATTTGTTTTTGTGTAAGGAAGATGCTTTTTACTGGTGCACAATGTGGTAATCTAGGTGCTGTGGAGGAAAATAGAGGAACCAGCAGAAACGATCCAAAGTTTGGGATCAAACGCGCAGCTACGGGCAGATTGGCTAATGCTAACTAAGCTAGCGGATAGCAGACTCACGCCGTGGGTTCCAGAGAACACGATGATCTTGGAACTAAGAATGACTAAACTCTACAAGCGGAAGAAAAGTCCCACCATCCTGTTTATTCGTAGCTGTCTGCAGCGCTATGGAGCAGAGCCCCAGCAGCTACCGGGACTCACGTTGTTGTTGTTGCTACGAGATTGCGCAACACACCGCTCCAGGGCTATGGCAAGCCGTTGTAGTATTTAATTCACAAACACTTCTATCTGTGAACGTAATTTAAACTGGATTATTGCCAACCCGTACATTATAGACATGCCACCATTACATTGTTACCAGTAGAAATGAAATGTTATTCAATATCTCAAAAGCTGTAAGACAGTTGAGGTGATAGCATGTTGTTTTGCATGTTATTGAACTGTTTTCTAATAATGTTCTGTTGTTAAATAAAGTAAAGGAAGGAGAGAAAAAATGTTTCCCTAGCAGGTTTTAAATGTTTAAAGCTTTCCCTGATCGAAGTTAAGTTGGTCAAAGTGCAAATATTTACACAAGTCATACAGTCATAAAATAAGATTTTGTCTTTGAAAAATAGTTAAATGTAAAAAAATAAGTATTTAGTTACTGAGAGTAGTTTTAGAGGAACTGAGTTAATTGATAGGTTATTTATTTACAAATGTAAACAAAGAAGAAGACAATCAATCTCGTATGAAAAAAAGCATTAAAAATGTCAATCGAAGAATCGTGGCACCAGTAATCGAATCGAACCAACAACCATTATAATCGAAGAATCGAAGCATCGAAGCTCCCATAATCGAAATCGAATCGAATTGTGAAGTACCCTTTTTGGAACACCCCTAGTTGTATGTGTTCCTTCGCCCACCCAGTGCTCTGTAAACTTTGACCCATTTCACACACACACCCCTGCTCAGAGATTCTCAGGGGAGAAGTGATTCATAAACGTAGTTCTGGCTAGTTTCGGGGGCGATGTATCTGCGCCGTTTAGCCTCACAAAAGGAAATCTGGGTATGTTTTGTTTTTAAAAAATAATTTATTCCGCTGTGTCTGCCGTATTCATGCAATCATCTTCGCATTTTAGCGCATTATTTATGCGCAGTATTCCAGTGGTTAGGGTGTCAGACTGGCATGTAGTTTTGCGGAGGTTCGACTCCCGGTCTTAGCAGTACCTTTTTTTCTTTTTTTTTTTTAGCTCCACTTGCCAGTATTAAGTTTTCAACCCTTTATAGGTAAACTGTTTAAATATCAGGACTAGTCTCTTTGTGTCTGTAGCCAGTGAGAGTCCATGTGAGGTGAGCAGAGGAAATCAACTAAAAGCTGCTTGGAAACGACCAAATTCAAAGATCTTTAGACACAAAATATTTTGAAAATAATAAAACTAAAATATAAAAAAGATTAAATCTGCTTCAGCTTTGGTTAAGTAAATTACAGCCGATACCACCGGGAGTCGAACCGGCGTCGAGACATGGCTAAACGGTATGAAAGGCAGACACTTTAACCACTGCACTACCAAGACCTCCAGTCACGGGTGAATAAACGTTCATATTATGAGTTTTTCCACGAGGTATTCTTTAAGCTGTTCCGTGTCTGCCACTAGATATCTTCAGCTCTCTTTTTACTTTTTTTGAGTGGGCAATGGCGGTGCTGGTGACGTATTTAAAGGAAGCGGCGTCCTGGCCAATCACAAGCTTGCGCTGTCCGTATTGTTTGACAGATGTTTAGAGAAGTGGGCTCGACTCCGTCCGTCCTTGCCAGCTTGTTGAAGAGCCCTCGCAAGGACGGATAATGGCGTTGCGTCTCTGTACCCTCTGACTCAGACGGAGAAGCATAAATTAGGCTTAAGATGCTGTTGTAGGCACGTTTTGGCAGAGCGGGCATGGGCGGAGCTTCACTGAAACGAACCGTTTCATTTCCAGTTATGAATTCAGTCTGATGAAAATACCTCGTACTTAAGATAAATGCATCTCAATAGTGCCAACGGTAATATTTTATCATACCTTTGCTCTCAAAGGTTTAAAATAGCATGATATGGAACCTTTAAACTTTTTTATATTGGGTTCATCTTGTAGGCATACCACGGTCATCATCAGGCAATGGAGGTTCTGGTGCAGTCTTTGCTGGATTTGGATGTTAGAAACCAGGAAGGACGTACACCTCTAGACTTGGCTGCCTTCAAAGGCCACGTGGAGTGTGTAGACGTCCTAATCAACCAGGGAGCCTCCATCTTTGTCAAAGATTCAACCTTGAAACGAACCCCCATACATGCTGCAGGTACTAAATTTAGAGTTGGGAAACTAAACATGGTTCCGTGGATAATTCCATATAAAACTGTGATAAATACAATAGTTTTCTTCTCTTCTACAGCCACTAATGGTCATTCAGAATGTTTGAGACTGCTGATTGGAAATTCTGATCTTCAGAGTGCAGTAGACATCCAAGATGGGAAAGGACAGTAAGTAAAATGAAAGTTTTTAACTTTCCTTAGTATTGTAATTGTTTCTAATAGCAGGATCTGTTCTTTCTTAGAACCCCGCTGATGCTGTCAGTCCTGAGTGGACACACAGATTGTGTGTATTCTCTCCTCAATAAGGGCGCTAACGTTGAGGCCAAAGACAAGCTGGGCAGAACAGCTCTGCATAGAGGAGTAAGTATTTTTGTTTAATATGTTTGTTGTTTTTTACATTAATTGAGTTTTATTGTCTTTTTTGCAGCAGTTTCAATGTAAGGCTCAGGTGTTTTAACAAGGGCTGCATTCCACTCATATGCTGTTTTGCTTGTGAGTATACTTTAACAGAACCCAGTTTTGTAACTGCAGAAGTGGAATGCAACGCTTGTCAGCACACCTGTGCCTTCTCTACACTTCCATGCTATTCTTTCTTTAACATGAGCAACTCTTAACGGTTCTTAATTGTATTGTTTTTTTTATTGAAGGTGGACAATCTTTATAGATAATTTTCTCCTTGCAAACGAGTCTGTAGTTTGATTTAGTTTGGTTGGAGTTTCCCTTTTCAAATTTAGAACAAGTCCCAAAAAAAAGACCCAAAAGCTAAAAATATGAAAACAAGAATAAAAATTTACACAGGAAAAAAACACATTTACAGGAGCTGGTGATAAAATATCAGGACAAAGTTGATTTATTTCAGTAATTCCATTCAAAAAGTGAAACTTGTATATTAGATTCATTCACTACACACTTTCATTAGTTGTAATCACCAACATTAAAAGAAATAAACAGTTGAATTATATTAGCCTGTGTGTAACGAATTAATCTAATATACAAGTTTCACTTTTTGAATGGAATTACTGAAATAAATCAACTTTGTCATGATATTCTGATTTTATGACCAACACCTGTATGTTGAAATGTAAAACAAAATACAGTCCCATTCAAAATTTTAGGACCACTTGAAAAATGAACAAAAATCATATTTTGCATGATTGGATCTCAACAAGGTTCAAAGTAGAGCTTCAACATGCAACAAGAAGAGTGAGACAAAATATTTCCAGAGCAGCAATTTATTGAAAAGAAAACACTTAAACTGAAACAGGCGGTTCACACCTCCAGAAAAACCCGAAACCCCCTCAAAACAGAAATTAAAGTTCCAGACATGAACTCATTAATGAGTAGCTCCACCGGTATTGATCATCAGAAGTTCTAAAGACCAGATATAAAAGTTGAGGTGATCGCTCTTTCCAGGCTGTTGCACCCCGACTTTGGAAAGAACTTTCTTTATCCTTACGTGTTATTGCTGGGTTTCACATGACGTAGCGTCCCCGCCTCTTCCCTGCCTCTCCTATTGAAGTCCACGTAAACAAATGCAGATGGTGGTCAAGCAGGAGCTGCCTCGGCACAGATCCTGTTGATTTGGAGTTAAAATGCTCAAATTCTGTGTTGTCTATGGTTGTTACAATTGCTCTAATCGGGACAAAGACCAACGTTTTTTTGGGTCCCGAAAGTAGTGCGCCACAAAGGACGTATTTTTAAAAAAAACTTACTGAAAGAAGACGGCTGAAGTGGATCATAATCTCCAGCTAAAAACATTAGGAGCTGAAACAGACAATGCTAAAGTTTGCAGCGATCACTTTCTAACAGGAAAGGGTTTACTAAATGTTTTATAGCATTTTATTGAACACAGCCATAAAAACGGCAGGTAAACAGTTTGATGCTGTTTTCATGTGTCCGTAGCTTTCAGAGTGCTAATGTTGTTAGCATTTAGCTTAGTGTTGTAATGTGGCGTTTATACCCTATAAAAACAAACGTACCAGAAATTTAGATTTAAATAGGCCTAATAAGTTATTTACAGTTAGATTCTAGCACATAAACATACTTGTTATCAATAGCGATATCATTATCATCATGAGCTAAATAGCACAACTCACTACTTACCTGAGCAAAAACAAGACGACAGTCATTTAGAGCTTCTCATGATCACTAAATGGTTTACCCAGCCTGAAATAAAATAGTTGTAGGCTTCCAGGCTTTTGAATGCTTTCATTTGGTTTGCTGTATAATACGAGGTATGCAGCACGAGGTAGTTTGTTATGTCGATCGCTTCAACGCTGGGTAAATCCTCCAGAGTATGAAAACGCCAACTTTTTTTAAACTATATGGATCGTAACCTACATGAAGACGTATTTTTTTGCGATATCACGTCTATGCCAGTCCATTTAATACCTTACTATACTCGCTTTCCTCCATCGCGCTGTGTTTTGTGCTGAAGCAAAACACTTCCTGACCCGTGTTTGAGTTTCGCGCGACTTCCAGGTCACGTGAGTGAAACCCAGCAATTGACCTTTAGAAAGCAGCTGAAGACCCTTCTGTTTAAAACTGCTTTTAAATGTTTTGTGTGCTCTGATTTTAATTAGCTTTCATCTTGATTTCATGATATTTTGTTGTTTTGTTTTTAATGATCAATTTATGACTTTATAATTTGTTCTGTTGTTCTTTGTGAATCACTTTGATTTTTCTTTCTGTGATAACTGTGATAAACTTTACTTAGTCCTACACCTATCTCCTGCATTAGCCCCCAGCCCCCCCCCCCAACTTACAGGACATTCATTCCTACTAGAGACTGCTGCAAATGTATTGATTAAACGAGTGATCCACACCTTTAAGTTGGGTCGAGGATCGTCCAGTGTCTCAATAAATTGTTGCTCAGAAAATATTTTTTCTCACTCCCATTTCTACTTGTCGAAACTTTGAGATTGAACCATGCAAAATAAGATTTTTGTCCATCTTTCAAGTGGTCTTAAACTTTTGATCGGAACTGTACATTAAAGAAAGTGTTTCCCATTCCATTCAGCTTTTAATCCATAGATTTTTGGCTTTAAAATGTCCTAAATGAGTCAGAATCCCTGTGGTGGCTCTCATCATCCCTGACTTTTTCTCAGGAAGTATAAAATATCTACTAAGCAGGATCTTCAGAGGCTACAGGAAGGTTTAGATGACACCTAAAAAGCTTTAGCATGAATTTGCCAACATGGTCAACGTAGATGGGCTTTAGAAGGAACACCATTGTTGTGAAAACATCAACAAATTAGAAAGTCTTATAAAACGTGATCTCTCATGTATTCTGTAATTAGGCGGTGACCGGTCACGAGGAATGTGTGGAGGCCTTGCTTCAGCATAGCGCCAACTTCCTGGTGCAGGACTGCAAGGGACGCATGCCGATCCACCTGGCAGCAGCGTGCGGTCACATCGGGGTACTCGGTGGCCTCATGCATGCCGCCCAGTCAGTAGAAACACTCCCCATCCTAACAGACAAAGAGGGCTACACCCCGCTGCACTGGGCCTGCTACAACGGTATGGTCAGGGAGATTTACTGAGCTTTTACACAAAACAATCAATACATAAACGTAAAGGTATGTCTGGTGTTTTAGCTGTGTATGCACCTAAATAAATCATGACTGGTATAATGGAGCACTTAAGAATGGGCATTTAAAATGGTCAGGCTTTAGTTGTTTTTATTATTATTTATTTCTGATGTTAGCATTTCTTTCATTCTTTTTTGCAGGTCATGATACGTGTGTGGAGGTTTTGCTGGAGCAAGAGATTTTTCAAAAGGCAGAAGGCAATCCCTTCAGCCCCCTCCACTGTGCTGTGTAAGAACCTGAGCCGTCTTCAGTTTCAGTCGATGTGTCGAAAAAAGGCCCAGCCTGCAATTGAGTAAACGCTCTCGTTTTCTAGCTTCCGTGACAACGAAAGTGCTGCTGAAATGTTGATAGACACTCTGGGTCCAGTCATCGTTAATGCCAAAGACAGCAAAAACAGGTACGCACAGTCCCAAAGGTCATCAGCGTCTTCCTCTGAGGATTTTCAGTGATTTAGAAGTTAGTCGTGAGTCAACATTACAAAATCGTCACATTTGCTTTTCTGATGAACTCAGATAAATGACATATGTTGTTATTGTGCAGGACCCCCCTGCATGCTGCAGCCTTCACTGACCATGTGGAGTGTCTCCAGCTGCTGCTGAGCCACAATGCTCAGGTCAACTGTGCTGATGCTGCAGGGAAAACCCCGCTCATGATGGCTGCAGAGAATGGACAGAACAATGCTGTTGGTATGAACACCTGTCTGTTTTTCACCAACTTTGAAATATGATTAGAAGAGCTTTAATAAGCAGTGCAATATTGAATTCAGCGGAGTTTGTTTTCTCTGTATGTGATACTTCTCACTTAGAGCTGCTGGTGAGCAGCGCTAAAGCAGATCTCACTTTACAAGACGCTTTGAAGAACACTGCACTTCATTTGGCCTGCAGAAAGGTTTGTATTACCAGGTGGTGGCGCTGCTGACGGCGCGTTTGTGGATCTGATGCTTGCTTACATCGCACATGTGTTTTGCACAGGGACATGAAACCAGTGCCTTGATGATACTGGAGAAGATTACAGACAGAAACCTCATTAATGCTACAAACGCCGCCTTACAGACGTATGTACCACTCCATCATCTATCATCTACATTTGTTTAGCGTTTACAATAATAAGTTAAAATACACCAGACTTTTAATCGTTATTTCTTGTAAGGCCTTTGCATGTGGCTGCAAGAAACGGCCTGATTGTGGTGGTGCAAGAGCTGCTTGCAAAGGGAGCCAGTGTCCTTGCAGTCGATGAAAACGGTAAACAGTTTTTTTGATTTTGGGCTCTTGGGGTTCATAAGGAAAACTGACTAATCTTTATTTGATTGGATACAGTAGGAAAGCTACCCAATGGAAGAATTCTCACAAAAATAACAGTTTAGCTTTTTTAAAATAATTTCACAAGTTTAATTGTGAACTTTTTGTTTACTTTCTGAAATTTCTGTGAGCAGTGATCATGTATGAAAAGAACGGTCATGGCTACTGAAACGTTTGGTGTAAGAACTCATGTTTGACTCTGCCTATCCACACAATATCCTAAAAATATTCAGAGGATGTCTTCGTTTGGAAATAACGCACCTGGACTGTTTTGTTGGCAAAGCTTGTCAAAGTTTTCCTGCTTTCACTATAATGTGTAACCACAATCCTTAATGTCACTTAAATTTACCGGAAAATGCATACGGTATTCCATCATTTTAAACTTGTAGTCGTATATTGGGAAAATAAAGAACACGTGTTTTCTCATGGTAGAGACCTCAGGACATGAATTATTTAAATGATTTACTTGTAGAAACATGGCATCAAACAGATGGTGTACCAATCCTAAAACATGAAACCATTTATTTGACATCCTTCAGGTTACACTCCTGCCCTGGCTTGTGCCCCCAACAAAGACGTGGCAGACTGCCTAGCCCTCATCCTGTCTACCATGATCCCTGTGTCCCCCTGCACCCCGGCACCCGCCCACCCTTTCAGAGTGATAAACCACTACACCACCACCCCGTCCATGACCGTCACCTTTGACAGCCTGCCTACGATACGCGACGAGCACACCTCCTACTGCAGCTTCAATAACATCAGCCATCATGACGGCGTATACAGGGAAGAGGACCTCAGGGACGAGGACGTCAACGACTCCGATTCAGAGACATACTGAAGGACAGGAGGGAGCGATAAATGCACAAACTCATACGCTGTGTCTTAAAAAAATCACTTGCCACAAGCCTGGAAAGCTGGAAAAGAGGGGAGCCCCCCAGGAGTCCCTGCTTTCATCACAGAGCAGGGGAGGCAGGAGGTGGAGCAGGCTGGCCCACACTCATCCAACCTCACCCAACACAAGGTGACCTTTAGCAGAGACGGAATGTCGGTGACCACTGCTTTACCAACACTTGATTCTTTGCGTGTGAAAATCTGAACTTCTTGGGCAGACGGCAACTGTTTTACAGCAATAACGTGCTGAAGATGTGCGGTTGAGCTACACGGAGAGCTGAACCAACAGGGACCAAAAAAACCACGGGTGCATTTTTAACCCAGATTTAACTATGTAAAACGGCTCCAGGCAGGTTTATTGATTACCAAGAATGAAGGGGGAATTTTCACTGGTTATTGTCGGCACACTACAACCGTCAAAAGGCTTCATAGTTTGTACTTTATGCAGGGGGAGGAAAAAAAATCATTTATTTTTGAAGATCAGAATTTTAATATACTTGCTAATTGTCTTAAACTCCCAAAAGTCTATTTCACTCACCTGGGAAGTTTAGAAACCTTTAAAACCGGCACCAGATTATTATTATTAGGTTAACCAACCCTGCTTTTTTACACTCACCTGTTCATTGCAGTTTGGCTTTTAAAGAATAAATTATTTGTTTACTTTTGAATTCTTTTGATCTGTTCATTTTGTGCCTTTAGTAGTTACTGAAAAACACAAGGGTTTGTAGAGTCAGCTGTGAAAGTTCACATTAGGTAAGTGTTCTAGTACTGATCCAGTACTGAGAGAGCTACACTGAGCTGTGTAAGGAGGAACACTGTAAACACGACGGCGTTTGATCATCTTCTGAGTGATAATGCCTTTGCTCTGGTGGTAGTTTTGCTTGTAAAAAAACTCAATTGTACTATGATTCAAAAACTCCCAATTTTGTCTGAAAAAAAATTTTAAGCTGGAAATCTGTACATTTGCTAGATTCAGTAGAATGGAAAAGTATTTTTTCTTTTCTTAGCTTTTTCTTGAAGAGGAATGAAACTAGCATGTATATAGAAGTTTTGACTGTGAATTCAAAATTCCAATGAGTTCTTTCAGTACTGAGATTGCTGTATATTTTAAGAGGAATAAATGAATTATTTAATAATGAGCGGTAGTGTCTTTCATTGTTTTAAAACACAACAGTGGAAAATAGTATGAGGATTGTACCAATTAGTATGAGGATTGTACCAACACAATGACACTAGTCAGTGTCTTGATGCAATCTGCTGGGTCCCTTATATAGGAACCTTTTTTACTGATTGGCTTATGAACTGAACTGTATTGAAATGTTTACTTTGTGAAGTGCCTTGAGACGACTCTTGTCGTGATTTGCCGCTATAGAAATAAACTGAATTGAATTGAATTGAATTGAAAATAGATTCAGATAGACCAGGGTCTGCAATCTGCAGCTCTGGAGCCACAAGTGGCACTTTGAATCTTCCAGAATGGCTCCTAATAACGTTTGATGGAAGTGATTAAAAAAAACTAACATGGTTCATATATAAAAAAAAATTTAAATTCCCATCTCACCCTCCACTGGTGGTCTCATCCTTCTAAGCTCGGGTCCTCTACCAGAGGCCTGGCAGCTTGAGGATTATTCAGTATCTTAGCTGATCCTAGAACTGCTCTTTTCTGGACTGATATGTCTGATGTTTTCCTGGGATCTGCTTTAGCCACTCTTCCAGTTTGGGGGTCACTGCCCCAAGTGCCCTGATGACCACGGGCACCACCGATGTCTTCACTCTCCAGATTCAGGTCTGGGGAACGGGCGGGCCAGTCCATAGCATCAATGCCTTCATCTTGCAGGAACTGCTGACACACTCTAGCCACATGAGGTCTAGCATTTGGCAGTCAGGCTACCTCTGGTGAGCACATGGAGGGCTGTGACCCCCCCACACCATTACTGACCCACTGCCAAACCAGTCATGCTGGAGGATGTTGCAGGCAGCAGAACGTTCTCCACGGCGTCTCCAGACTCTGTCACGTCTGTCATGAGCTCAGTGTGAACCTGCTTTCATCTGTGAAGAGCACAGGGCGCCAGTGGTGAATTAGCCAATCTTGGTGTTCTCTGGAAAACGTCCTGCACGGTGTTGGGCTGTAAGCACAACCCCCACCTGTGGACGTCGGGCCCTCATACCACCCTCATGGAGTCTGTTTCTGACCGTTTGAGCAGACACATGCACATTTGTGGCCCGCTGGAGGTCATGTTGCAGGGCTCTGGCAGTGCTCCTCCTGTTCCTCCTTGCACAAAGGCAGAGGTAGCGGTCCTGCTGCTGGGTTGTTATTTTTATTATTTATTTTATTTATTATTTATTTTTTATTTAACCAGGAAGGTCCCATTGAGATTAAAAACCTCATTTTCAAGGGAGTCCTGGCCAAGAGGCAGCAAAAGTTACAGTTACAACATATATATATATTTTTCAGTTACACAGACATGTTATGTACAGAATTACAGAAGGCAGTTACAACACAGGGAATCTGTCTCAAGGGCTCTCAGTCTGGTTTTAAATGTATTCAAGGAGATAAGCTCGGTTAGTTTCCAGTTTTCCTGCAGCCTGTTCCATGCAGAAGGAGCAGAGTGAGCAAAAGCCCTTTTACTCAGTTCAGTGCGAGCAAACGGAACACAGAGTAACAACTGATCGTTTGCACGCAGACTGTGAGAAGTTACACTTCTCCGTGAGATTAAGTTACAGATGTAGTTGGGTAGTAATCCAAGCATGGCCTTGTAAATGAAAGTGTACCAATGTGCCAACCTCCTGGTGGACAAAGAAGGCCATCCCACTCGAGAATACAATTCACAATGATGGGTCAGTGGTCTACAGTTAGTAATAAACCTCAGCGAGGCATGATAAACCACATCAATCTTACCAAGACACTGCTGAGGCATTCATATACAAAAGGTCTCCATAATCCAGAATAGACAGAAATGTTGCAGTAACTAGTTGGGGTTTTTTTGCCTCAAAAGAAAAACAGTTTATTTCGAAAAAAGAAACCCAGTTGTTGCCCTCCTACGGCCTCCTCCACGTCTCCTGATGTACTGGCCTGTACATCAGCCAGAAAGCAGAGGAACTGAGAAGTGGTCTGTGGTCACCATCTGCAAAACCACTCCCTTATTGGGGATGTCCTGCTAACTGCCTATAATTTTCACCTGTTGTCTGTTCCATTTGCACAACAGCAGGTGAAACTGATTGTCGATAAGTGTTGCTTCCTAAGTGGACAGTTTGATTTCACACAAGTGTGATTGACTTGGAGTCACGTTGTGTTGTTGAAGTGTTCCCTCTATGTTTTTGCAGTGCAGAACCAGAACAGAACAGTCCCCTGCATCACTGTGAGTCAGAAGGTCATTAGAGACCCTGAGAAGAGCTGTTTCAGTAGAATGAGCTCTATGGAAACCTGACTGGAAACTATCGTAGATGTTATGTTCATCAAGAGCAGCTGTGAGTTGTTCAGCCACAACCTTTTCCAAGATCTTGGAGATGAACGGTAGTTTAGAGATGGGTTTGAAGCTGCTATGGAGAGATGGATCAAGATTGGGTTTTTTAAGAAGCAGGTGGATTACAGCGTTCTTAAAATGAGCAGGGACCTGACCAGAGACCAGGGAAGCATTCATTACAGAGAGCACACTGGGACCGATGGACTGAAAAGCATTTTTAAACAAAGATGAGGGTAAGATGTTGAGGGGGCATGCAGATGTTTTCATAGAGTTAACTAGTCTGGTTAGTTCAGGCAAAGAAACAGGAGCAAAGCTATCTTGGACAAAGGGCCGGGTTGGAGTCGGAGGAGGCAGAGATGAGGCTGAAGGAGTGATGCTAGATCTAACCTGATTGACTATCCACAAAGAAAGACTCCATCCATATCCATAAAGACAATCTCCATCAGAGTGAATGGAGGCTGTAGGTGAAGCAGGAGAGACAATACTGCTGATGGGGTTAAACAGCACTCTGGGATTCCCTTTGCTCTGGAACGCCAGGTTGGAGAAATATGCAGCCCTGGCGTCTCTGACTGCAGAGTTAAAGGAGGTCAGAAGATCCTTTAGATGCAGCAGATGGACATGGAGACCAGTTTTCTTCTACAAGCACTCAAGTTTTCTGCACTGGCGCTTAAGTAGATGTGTAATCATTAGTTTGGCAGTTTAGTGCAACTTACTTAAAATGTAATATTTCAGCCCCAAACTGTAATTCTATCTCCATCTTCTGATTAAAATTCTGCTCCACACTGATTTAGAATCAGCCACAGCTGATGGCTATAGAGCTGCAGGGTGACATTGTCAGGACCTACTACGAGGCTGCGCTGCACTGGACGCACCTCCAGGTGGCTCAGCCACTCACCTGCCGATATGACACGTTACGGCTTGGAACCGCTCGCCTCCTTAAAAAAAAACGTCCCCCCCCCTTTCTTCTGATCGCAGTCTACAGGAAATCCTCCAGTCTGCTGCAGACTCTGTGTCTGCTCTTCTCCTGAGCGGTGATTCTTCTGTGTGTGTGTGCGTGCACTTTAATGACGTGTTTTTGACTGAGAGTCCTTGGGGGGGGGGGGCTGTCAATCACTGCCTCAGTGCTGCTCTCTTGGTCCGTCAGGCGACGCCTCCTTTAGGCACATTTTTCTAACAGGAAGTGTGGCCCATGGTGTGATTCACCCTTTAATCTGCTCCGTGCCTGTCGCTAGATATGTTCGGCTCGTTTTATTTCTTTGAGGCGGAATGGCGGTGCTGTTAACCAAGTTAAAGAAAGCGCAGTCTTGACCAATCACAGGCTTGCAGTCTCCGTCGAAAGTGACGGAAATTTAGAAATGTGGCCTCTACTCCATCCATCCTTGTGTGCCTGTTGGAGAGCCCTTGTGACGATGCATAATGGCGTTGTGTGTCTGCACTCACATAGACGGAGAAGTGTAAACTAGCCTTCAGACTGCACAAAGTGTGTGTGTGTGTGTGTGTGCGTGCGTGCATACATGTGCAGTGAAGTAATTTAAATTTTAAGTGTGTGTGTGTGGGGGGGGGGGGCACACATGGCATGAGCAGTGTGTGGGTGTCAAGGATCCAAATTTTACACAAAATGTTTCTGAATCTCTCACTAGACTTCAATAAGATTTGAAATTCTACCTAATTTCAGTAAACATAGGTAGAACGTAGATCCAAACTGCCTTATTAAAATGGGGGGGCCCATGTCCCCCCGTCCCCTTCAGAATTACGTCCGTGTGTGTGTTTGTCTTTAAGACAGTCGAGTAGACGTCACAGTCAGAACTCCAGTGATTGGTTAGTAACCCGGAAGTCAAGAAGGGGGCGTACGGCAACAGAAGGCTAGTTAACGGTTCGTTAGTTTTAGGTCAGCGAGGCTCTGGAGGAGTCATGGATGAAGTGACAGGCGCTCAGCTGGTTGCTGAGTCTCTGAAGACTCAGGTATAAACTCAACTCCTCATTCGGTGTCAACGCTCAGCTAGCCTGAGCTGCCCGGCTTAGTAAACGTACTAGTATAGTTTTTGTATTAAATAAATAAACAAATGTGGTTCGTCTTTAGAAAGTGGAGTACATGTTTGGGATTGTTGGTGTTCCCATCATTGAAGTGGCCATGGCTGCTCAGGCAGCAGGCATCAACTATGTAGGAATGCGCAACGAGCAGGCGGTAAGTCTGAACACATCCGTCTCTGCAGCCATGATGTTTCTACAGTTACTGAAGATGATCTCCCACAGGCGTGCTATGCAGCCTCGGCCGTGGGGTACATGACTGGGAGGTAAGAGTGCGTGAGGAGGATCATGGAGCAGCTGACTGGGAGTTTAACCACTTGTTGTGTCTGAATCCAGACCAGGAGCGTGCTTGGTGGTGTCTGGACCTGGACTCATTCATGCTCTGGGTGGGATGGCTAATGCTAACATGAACTGCTGGTAAAAGCAAACATGTTTCTCCATTTGCCTGCAATCTATAGCGACTGTGCTGTTTGTAAGGAGAATGTGACCTTTGCTCAGGCCTGTGGTTGTTATTGGAGGGTCCTCGGATCGAAACCAGGAAACAGCAGGTGCTTTCCAGGAGTTTCCACAGGTCTTTAGTGACTTTTTAAACACTAGATCTTTATTTTTGTCTGTTGGTGCCTCCTTGCTTTGACCCTGCTTTGTTTTTGTCCAGGTGGAAGCATGCCGTCTGTACAGCAAGTTTTCTGCCAGGCCAAGCAGTTTGGAAGCCATCCCGTCAGTCATAGAAAAGGTCATCACTTCACTGGTTTTGTCCTGGTTTACTGACTCGTTAGAAACATCTGTTCCTGGATGATACCAAAGACATACTTGAGTCAAGATTTACTTGTTGTCTTTTTCACAGGCGGTCCGCACCAGCATTTATGGGCGACCAGGTGCTGTTTATGTTGACATTGCAGGGGACATGGTCAATGCTAAAGTAGATAGAAGCAAAGTCAGGTTTGTTTTCCACATTTTAAGTAATACCAGGACTAAGACTCTCTGATGATTGGGTTTCCTCCTGCAGAGGAGTGTCCTGCTGTCCGCCTCCTCCCGTCAGTTTGGCTGACCACACTGCAGTCACAGAGGCCGTTGCTCTCCTAAAGGCAGCAAAAGCACCCTTGGTGATCATTGGCAAAGGTAGAAACAGTTATTCTGTTTCTTCTCAATTTAGTACACTAATGAGGCTAAAACATACATTTGGAGGATATCTGGAGAATACATTTGGTATTACAGATGAATTCTGATGCTTGGAAGGGTGTTTGGTCCAACAGGAGCAGCCTACAGCAGAGCAGAGGCAGTGCTGAGGGAGTTTGTGGAAACAAGCGGATTGCTGTTCCTCCCCACGCCGATGGGAAAAGGAGTCGTACCTGATGATCACCCCAACTGTGTCTCTGCTGCCCGCTCCAGGTCAGCTGCAGGAGTTGTTTTATTCAGCCCAAATCACAGCTACGTGTGCTCGTATTTTTGATTATTTCATGGTGGGAGAGTGGTGTTTGATAGTAAAAGTGGTGTAGTTGTAAAAATATAAAATATTCTGCACATTTCAAAACCGAGTTTTTAAACAAAAGTTATAGAATTAAGTAACAGTTCAGTCTGTTGTGCCTCATTATTGTTTCTAAAAACAAACGTCTGCAGCCAATTCATTTATTAATGTGCATCCCAAAAAACATTTAAGATGTTTTCTAGTTCCAGGTGTGTTTGCTAAGAAACATCAGGAAAACAAGTTCTCGGAAAGTAGTTTGGTCATCGTTGTCGTTCCTGGCAACAAATGAAAGTCTTTAATTTACAACAGTCATGTAAGGCCAGGAAAGTTAAGTTTCATTTTACCCTAACGCCTTTGAGGTGAAACTATTCTGCAAAATTCACTTTATACCCAGACAAGTGTTTTTTTCTTTTCATAAAGGAGAGTTTTCAGACATGAGACCACATTTTCTACATGTTTTAAAATGTACTTAAAGAGCTAAAGCATCTTTATTTTTCCGTGTCGTGAAGGGCTCTCCTCCAGGCTGATGTTGTGCTTTTGCTTGGAGCCCGACTAAACTGGATTCTTCATTTTGGTCTGCCACCCAGATTTAATCCCAACGTGAAGATCATTCAGGTATTTAAAGTTATGAAAAACAGGTGACTTGAAGCCAGGAATGTGTCTGATGTTGTCATGACATCACAGTTAAGGTGTTTGCGCTGAAGCCACTGCAGATGCTCTACTGTAACACCTGTAACAGGTGTTCTGCTGTTGCAGGTGGATCTCTGTGCTGAGGAGATGGGTAACAACGTGAGGCCGGCTGCTGCTCTCCTGGGGGACCTCAATGCTGTCGTTTCTCAGGTGAGATCATAGCTTGCTTTAAAAAGCACTGGCAGCTTTTGGGTGGGTGTGCTTTTGTTCACTATACTTTTAAAACCACTCTCCCTCTTTCCTGTCAGCTTGTGACGTTTATCAAGAAAGATGGCTGGAAGTACCCTTCTAACACAGAGTGGTGGAGCATTCTGAGAGAGAAGGTTGCTGCTAATACAAAAATATCAAAAGTGAGTTTGACCCCACTACCATATAAAAACGGTTGTGTGTTTCCTGTATTATATTTTATGCAGTTTTACACATTTTTTGTCATCTTTGTTTAGGCCCTTGCGCTCAGAGCCACAGCCCAGATGAACTACTACACAGTGTTTCACCACATTTCCGAGCTGCTGCCACATGACTGCATCATTGTTAGCGAGGGGGCAAACACCATGGACATCGGGCGCACCATGTTGAACAACTCTTTACCTCGACACAGGCAAGGATGAGAATAAGGTCATTTCTCAGATGTAAGAATTTAAATGCATCTTCTGCAAAGTCCAGGGGCCTCATTTATCAACCGTACTTACGCACAGATCTGCGTGTTTTGTGCGTGGGAACGATTTTACGCATTGTGTGGTATTTACCAATTTGTACTTGTGCGTGAAAACGTTCCTAAATATAAGAACAGCTCTGACCATGCGTAGGAACAGCATCTAGTGGCAGAACGAGGGAACAGCAATTCTGAAGGTCTCAGTGATCCACGCGTGTTCCTCATCCACTAATTATTCTACCCCATAAATAATTATTTTGGTGGAAAAAAACGGCTTTGTCACATGAATGGTGTAAAAACCTGTAAAAGACACATGTGACTGACAGGTGTCTGACATTGTAGCATGGCTGATCTGGTGTTACTGGAGGATTTGACAGAGACTCTGGAGGGGACGCGTCCTCCGGACCGTGAGCACACCGACGCTCGCTGAGGATCCAGAGATGTTCCTGAGCAGATACCTGAGCTCAGAGGAGGCTGCAGCAAACGTTTTCTAACAAGAACAAAACTAAACAGAACATGCAGACAACTCTTTAAATGGAAACTGTAGATGACAACAGAATGGAACATTCAGTCCGTTTCTCTACGTTTCTTCATATTTAATCTTATATGGAACCATTATTTCTTTATTTCTGACAGGAACCTCTCCTCTGTCCTGACCGCGTTTACAATAATAAAATTACAACCTCTAAAACTAGTTTGTTCTCTTCTAAATCAGCAGCCAGTGCCTCGATCTCGCTGTCAATAAAGTTTTTCTTTTTTTTTTTCCGGGAAGAACCCAGGGAATCCCTTCATGAGCTGAGCACGTAGTGTGACCAAATATGGTTAATTGAGGGCGTTTCTGTATGTAAATGACGGTGAACGGACACGAGCACCTGGGTACGCACAGGTGGGATTTATCATCAGATGATTGTGGAGGAACATGCGTACGAGAGGCCACCGCATGTTTCATAAATCAGACTTTTGACTGTTCGTACACACATTCTAAATTTCTAATCGAGGATGCGTGTCAGCATCCAGGAGATGTGGGGAAAAAAGTATAAAATGATTTTTTAATGCAATCATTTGGTTATGCTTCCTACAAATTATAATTTGCTACTTGAGTTTTGTAAGATGAAAAAAATTAAACAAGGAAAAGTAGAAAATACTTATCAACATATGAGATGATTAGAAAAGCAGCTTCATCCAGAGAAATGGATAAAAACTCGCATTTAAAGGGATTTATAAACCAAAAGCAAGATCCCAAAGGAATCGGGAGAAGTTGATAGAAAGGTCCAGGCTGATCCATGAGCAGGGGCCTCATTTATACATCTTTGTGTAGAATCCACTACTCTACTAAAACTAAGCAAAAAAAACTTACTTACGAAAACAAATGACTCTGACCTATAAAACACTACGTATGCACAGCTGCACACATCCTGCTTTATGAATCACACGCTTCCTAGAAATGTGCTCAGGTGTTTTTGGATCATCTGCCTCTTACACACCCACTGTTTTCCATAAATAGACAATGCAAAACACCTTATGAATACTCTCAGGGTGCGAATTACACAGAGGCTTCCGGGGGAGCCCACTTAGACGGGGGGGGGGGGGCGCCTTGGTCCTTGAAATGCCTAGAAACGGCCCTGGGTGTGGGACTGAGTTTTGAGGGTGATCACATAAATAAATATTACATACTTATAAATTATTATTATTATTATTATAGTAAAGTTACAAACGTGTAGTGGGATATATCTGCCTACATTTTCCTTTTCAAGCACTTTGGGTTTTTTTTATGCGACTATTTTCCTGTCCTGTCTGTGTCTTAGCTGCATCTCCTCTCAATCCTCCAGAAAAACTGCTGCATGGCTTCTTCATTTTCAACTAATGAGTTACTTTTGAAATTAGCAAAAATAGCGGAATGTGAGCTGTGCGGCCGCGCCAGTGAGGTGACGTCACGTCACCGAAGCACAGGAGCTGCAGCAGCGGAGCGCGTCAGGCACAAATGAAAGAGAAAATATGAGCAAACATGAACGATCGTGTGTTAATTATGTTTTTTTTTTGGTGGCGCCACTTTGAGAATGTTACTGTGGCCGTGCGCAGGACGCAGCTGCCCGGCGGAGCGCATCAGTAATCAGCGCTCTGCCGCTCTCCATCCTCTCAGCCCAAAAGAATTCCCGGTACGCTGAGAGTCCAAATAAATAATGTAATATATGTAGGAACTGGATCTTTTTTCGGGCTCCCCCTGGGTGTGTAAGTTGAGGGCTTCCAGGGGAGCCCGTCGCCCTTTCAGGGGAGCCGGGCTCCCTTTAGCTCCCCCGTAATTCGAACCCTGAATACTCTACATACAGGTGAAACTCAAAATTAGAAAATTGTGCAAAAGTCTATTTATTTCAGTATCTGAACTTAGCCTGAGAGTTTTGGATTCAAGGGAAACTGCCGTTTTCGCTAGCTTTTAGCACCCCCTAGTGTCTGTTTAAATTCACTGTCGTAAAAATGAAACTGAAACTCTCCTCGTTGCTGTGCGTTGGTCTTTTTAACACCTTAATCTAACTGCTGAAACGTCTCCTCAGCCTTCGTGAGTGTCTACAGGAGCGGTTCATCACTAAATCAAACTAATCAGCTGTGTTCACGATCTAAAACATGCTGGAAGCATGTCTCTGAGCTCTCGCCATTCAGAAAGCTCCAAGTTTACTCTTGTTTGACTCCCCTTCTAAAATAAATAAATGTATATAAACCTGCCTTACAACATTTTACTTTCTTTAACATAGAATGTGCTACTACTAGTTCACCTGTTGAATTAATTATAGATTCACTCAGATAAAGACAATAAAGTTTCTCTTACTAAATAGAACTTCTACTAAGAAATCACAGTGTAGCCATAGAAACACTACTTGGTATATTTGTTTATGCGTGGTCACGTGCAAGCGTGTATCTGCTCTGTCTTCTCAATCCCCAGTGAGTCGAGGTGGATGGCTGCTCATACTGAGCCAGGATCCTCTGGAGGTTTCTTCCTGTTAAGAGAGTTTTCCTCTCCACTGTCGCTACATGCTTGCTTAGTATGAGGATTGTTGTAAAGACACTGACACTAGTCAGTGACTCGATGCAATCTGCTGGGTTCCTCATGTAGGAAACTGTTAACTAGTTGGCATAATGAACATGATTGAAACAGACTGTTTTGTGATAATTTCACAGTAAAATTCTTGCTTATTACCTTCAAAGTTACACACATTTTTCTGTCATGTTTTCCTTTATAAATTACAAAGTTAGCGTGGAAAGTCACTTACGCTGTTTTAGGACCCTGTTTTGTGTTTAAGCAAGCTTTATAAATGAGACCCCGGGACATTTAAACAATAAAATATGTCAAATTTATAAATTTCTCATTTGTCTTTGGAAAAAAAATGGTTCAAACCTTAAACTGCAATGTTATCAATGATTCTTTATTCACTGGAGTTTTTTCAGTGATGATGCTACAACTGAATTCTGACATTTAGAACCAGCATTTCAAAGTCAGATTTTTTGGATTTAATTCAGTTTGTTTTGACACTCAGGTTGGATGCGGGCACCTTTGGGACGATGGGAGTTGGCCTTGGGTTTGCTATTGCAGCGGCTGCTGTGGAGAGGAGCAGACGGGTGGTCTGTGTGGAAGGAGACAGCGCCTTTGGGTTTTCTGGGATGGAGGTTGAGACCATGTGCAGGTTGATTTCACTCAGATAAAATGGAAAAAAAATCTGTTTTTAAAAAATCTTGAATTCACAATAATCTTCCTTTTGTTTTTTCCAGGTATAATCTACCTGTGGTTATTATTGTTGTTAATAATAACGGCATCTACAGTGGAGTCGATTCTGAGACGTGGAAAGAAATGTCAAAGCTGGGAGATCTGACCTCTATGTGAGTATGACCTGAATGATCATAAAGTCTTATGTACACTATTAGGTGCATTTCCAATATCAAAACTTTGGGGTAAATTTATAGGAACTTCCCAACACGTGTGTCTCCACTTGACCGGGCCAGCCAAATGGCCGTTTTCAGGAACTTTTTGAGTTCCTGATCAGGGGTAGGGACTCGGAACGGCCCAGTGGAGTCGCTGAGCGGAACTTTTGGTTAACTCACGCTGATTGGTTGTAACTCAGTAGGAAATGACATCAGCAGACGTCGTCCAAAACAACCGGCAGTAGTAGTTGCTGGTGAAGCAGAATGGAAGCGAATGGAAATAAGCATCGATTGCGCTTAAAATTAAACTCCTGACACTGGAAAACACAGCGGAATTCTCCCACAACGACTTAGTTCACGGGGCTTTGTTGTCTCTCAGAGTGCCGTAAAAACTTAAGCTTCTTCTGGTCTTTGAACGCCACATTTTACATCACACAGCTGCTCTCGTCCTCTGTATTAAACTATGATAAACTTGAACAGAATAAATGATTTTGCTGTTACTGTGGACGCTTTTTGGAGCTGATCAGTGACATCACTCACTGCCGAAGCAGTCGCGATATGCTGACATCTGTGCAAAGTCCTGAAGGGGCCGAATTTGAATGGAGACACCGGGACATTGACTCTCCCGGTCTTTTCCCCATCCCAGAATTTACCCTGAAGTTCCGGCAAATGGAAACACACTTATTATGTCCGTGTTTGTGATGAGATGTTGCTTTTTAGAGCCCCTCCTGTGTCCCTCCTGCCCGAGGCCCGCTATGATGAGGTCATGACGGCGTTTGGGGGTCGGGGGTTTCTGGTGAGGACTGTGGAGGAACTTCGTAGCGCCTTACACACCAGCCTGAGTGACTGGGAGAGACCCAGTCTCCTCAATGTGCTTATAGACCCCTCATCGGATAGAAAACAGCAGGTACTTACAGCTTTAAGCATGACTTTATTATCAAACAGGAAACTTTTCTTGATGGTTGAGGGTGTAACTGATTCTGACAGTTCTTCTGATTTATGGTTCCCTCTGTAATGACGCGCTGCATGAAGACACTTTTGAGATCTTTCAGGGCCATCTCTGCAGCTGTGGGGGAAAACACTCCCATCTTTTGGCTGCTGTTAAGAATTACAACTCATCCAGAGCAATGCTCTTCTGAATTTCATTTGAGTTAATGTAGCGCGTATGTCTGAGATCCACAATAGAAATGAAAATAGTTTCCTTTCATTTTAAAAAGTTAAGAATTTTCAGTCAAGAACATTTCCAAACTCCAAACAGAACATGTAAACAACTCCTTACATGTAAACTGTAAATGACGCTACCATTCAGTTTTATGTGGAACCATTTTGTCTTCATTTCTGACAGGAACCTCTCCTCTGTCCCCACCGCGTTTACAATATCTGTCTATCAACCAATCAATCAATCTTTGTTTCAGACTTCTTTGTACAGAGAAAAAAAACATGACATTTAGTACTAAAAACAAAACAATTTAAGACAATCCACAGAAGCTTATAACACCAACCCTGAAACCATTTAAATCTAAGACTAAAAGGATAGCATAGCAGTACCATAGATAAAACTGACAATTTCAGGATTTAAGAAAATGAAATAAGGACCACATTATTATTTATTATAAAATAAAATAAGCTTTAACTGTTTTCCTGCAGATAATTTCACTCACGATTCATAATGTCTAATCACCTTTGATTTAAGCATCTTCCTAAGCTTAAATATTGTTGTACAGTCTTAATCCTGGTCTATTTGTTGCATACATCAACCCCAACAAAAGAAATGCACTGTTGTTTTATATTTGTTCTTACTTTAGGTTTCCTAAACATGTTATAGCCTCTAAGCTCAGAAACACTTTCCCTGATGTGAAACAGACCCTGAAGATGCTTTGGCATCATATTGTTCTTCACTACATGAAATGCGCAGTTCTAAATGCAACTGCCTCTCTAAACTTTAACGCTCTCAAATGAACAAAAATGAGTTTGTATGCTCTCTAAAAGCTGCATTCTTTACAGTTGCTCTATTTTGAAATTTAAAGGCTTTAAATGGGTTTCATATGTTTCCCCACACTTCAACACAATACATAATGTAGGGCAAAATTAAAGAACAACATTAAAGATATAACGCTCTTTCATTAAAAACTCTTTTGCTTTATACAAAACTGATATTGATTTGGACAGTTTAGTTATAATAAAGTCAGTATGTAACTTCCAGTTCAACTTTTTTTCAATGATTATCCCAAGAAATTTAATAAAACACTCTTTCAATTTCTATATTGTTTATTTTAAGATGTGTGTCCACATTGATTGCACGATTAGTAAATATGATCAATTTAGGTTTGTTTAACTTGTTTGCATCAAACCAGCACTTTAATATATTCAATTCTTTCTCTATTGTATCATTAATGTCTTTAAATCTTTACCAATATTAAGAAGATTTGTGTCATCTGCAAATAATATAAGATGTAGAGTTTTTGTAATGTAACATGTCATTACAGTTTTTCTCCATTGGTTTGGCCCATTTCTTGAAACAGAAATGACATTCTCAAAATAACATGGACAAACCTCCAAACCTCTTGGCAAATGTTCACAACAGAATGGCATTTCTCATTCATTTAATCAAACGGCAAATGCCTTAGTACATGTCTCAATTGTCTCAGTGCATCTTTGCAAATGATTAAGTACAAGTAGCCTACAGTTATACAGTTAGCCCACATTTAGCACATTGTCCAAATGAATAGATCTTGTAGATCTAAACTGATTAGTTGATTCTCAGTCCAATGATCATTCTCTCCAAAACATGTCAGCATGATTTCATTGTATAAGTACTCGCATGCACAACGGTCTGTTTAATTGTCAAAACTGGTCAAGAACACAGTACCATGAATACCATATATGAATTTCTTTGAATATGTGATACATTGATGACAGTCATTGACAGTCAGGTGAAACTAGACTATAAATATAAACACAATAAGCATCTCCACAATAGAGCGGGTTTTGAAGAAGCATCAGATGACAATGAAACAAATCTACAAGGTACCATTTGAGAGGAACTCTGACAGAGTGAATGAGCTGCGGTACCAGTATGTAAATGTAAGTCAGTTACTGGTTGTCTCTCATTATAACCTTACCTGTAATCACAGTAAGCAGTAGTTCACTTATTTGGTTTCAGTACCTCCTTTACCTGATTTCAGAATCAGTATTTGCTTCATCTGACTTCAACAATTTCAACAGAAAACCGCAGTTTACTGTATTATACAATTATCATTATGATACTTATATCATACGTCATTGTATATTGTTGTCCCTCTGCCATAGTGACAAAACATCTAAACATTTTGTATGGCAGTACTCACACAATGCCAAAGGGACGATGCATTTTGGGGGCACTGACTATTCAGATTAGAAAGGAATGTAGTTTTGACACATGAGTGAACTGTTTTAGGAGAGATATGAGCTTTTGCAGGTGAACCATGTTGTTGTGATCAACCATCCAGGTTGATTTTGACAAAAGCACCAAGAATGATGAGAATGTCAGATCTGTGTGGAGAAATGAGCCAAAGCTATTGAGAAGGATCTTTGCCATTTTGGAGACACTGACTGTTTAAATGAGAAAGGGATTTAGATTGAAGCCTGACCTAACAGTTCTGGAAGAGATATGAGCTTTTGCAGGTGAGCTATAGTGTTGTGAACATTTGCCAAGAGGTTTGGAGGTTTGTCCATGTTATTTTGAGAATGTCATTTCTGTTTCAAGAAATGGGCCAAACCAATGGAGAAAAACTGTAATGTAAAGGATGAACAACAAAGACCCAATACTGACCCCTGTGGGATTCCAGTGGTTACTGTCAGCAGCTGTGAATCAGTGCTGTCAATGTGGACATATTGAAGCCTATTTTCTAAATAATGTTTAATCCAGGAAAGAGCCACTCCCCTGACTCCATATCTACAATGTTTTTAAATGAATAATTCATGGTTGACAGTATCAAAGCTTTGGTCTGGTCTAAGAACACCCCTACAGCATATTTCTTGTTATCAGTTATTAGATCAACAATGGCCAGAGAAGTACCCCGTCTAAACCCATATTGCTGTTCACTGAGAATATTATGATGCATTACAAAGTCATATAGTCTTTTATGAAATATTCCCTCCAATGTTTTTGAAAATTGGGATAGAAAGTGAAATTGGTCTGTAAATTGAAAATGCATGTTTATCCCATCCTTGTAAATGGGTATCACCTTTGCAATTTTCATCTTATCAGGAAATCTACCTGACTGTAGAGACTGGTTACAGATATGCGTACGTGGCTTTGCTATAAACTCTATTTCTTTTAAAAGAAATAATGAAATTACAACCTCTGCAGCTAGTTTGTTCCCTTCTCAGTAGCCAGTGCCTCGATCTCGCTGTCAATAAAGTTTTTTTTTTGGGGGGGGAAAGAACCCAGGGAATCCCCTCATGAGCTGAGCACGTAGTGTGACCAAATCTGGTTAATTGAGGGCGTTTCTGTATGTAAATGACACTGAACAAGCACGAGCACCTGGGTACGCACAGGTGGGATTTATCATCAGACGATTGTAGAGGAACATGTGTAGGAGAGGCCACCGCATGTTTCATAAAGCAGGATTTTGGCCGTTCGTACGAACAAGTTTCGTTCGTAGGAGGGAATCTAGGAATATTTCTACGAACGTTTGATGAATGAGGATCCTGGTGCTCTGCAGAACTGTTGTGTCCCAAGAACAATCCCTCCATCTCGCGCCGACCTGACCTTTCTATTTCAGGGCTTCCATAATTAGAAAGCGTAGCCCTCTTTGTTTATGTTGAATGTCTCCACGCAACCCCCTTACAGACGAGAGCTGAAGGTTGTGTTGAGATCTCTGTCCACATCTGACCCAGACGTTTCTGTTTGTGACTTTAAAAATGAGTAAAGGGATTTTAATAGAGCGTGTGTGTGTGTGTGTGTGTGTGTGTGTGTGTGTTTTGCAGGAGTTTCCTTGGCTCACACGCTCCAACCTCTAATCGCCCACATCATCAGAGCAGCAGCAGTGGTTTCCTGCTAGAAAGCTGTTTTTAATTGTTTCCATGAAATAACTGAAAGTTTTATGATTCTTACTAAACTACATAAATACACCACAATATTAAAACCTGCTAGGATTTTTGTAATTGATCTTGTTCTTATATAATGAATCAGTATTTTTTCTAATAATAAAGATACAAAAAGTGTCCAGGTGTTGATTAACCAGTTAATTTTTTTAAATTGATTGTATTTTTGTAAAGTGATTGTAATAATGTGCAAACGGAGAAGAACACAATGACAAAGAACAGAAACTATTTTGTTCTTGAAGCTCTAGAGCCGTTAACTTTCCTCTGTGAATCAGCCGTTTGAGGCTTTGCTCCAACATAATGAGACAGAATTATCTTGTATTTGGACAAAAGGAATAAATTCTTAAAAAATTAAAAGATTGTTTGTAAAGAGGAGATGTTTGAGACTTCATAATGCTGGTGGAGAGTCATTCACGACAAACAGCCCTTTATAGAGTCATGAATGAGAGGCAAACATCTAGAAAAAGTAAAGCAGTACCCCGTTATCACTCATCAGCTTCCAGAGCTGGGATCTCACTGGGATCCAGCTTTCAAAGTAAAAGCTGAAGGAAGTTGTATTACAGCAGAGTGTAATATTTTGCTCAGATGATAATTACAGTAGTAAAAATTGTACAATTTCAGATCCGTTTCATTCATTCGTATCTTCTCAAACATGTGAAACTAAAACTGCTGTTAAGAATCAAAGTCATCTTTATTCTGTAAATAACCTATTTGGAAATGCAGACAATAATTTTGTGGGAGATGCTGAGCAATACAACTGATGTCAAAATCGCTAACAATATAAGACTGATCAGAATCAGACTCCCCCATATCACCCTGTAGCAGTGGTTTCCATCAGGGCTCCCCAGAGGGGTGGAAACAACAATAAGACCCCCTACAGTAGTAGAGATCTGACATTGGCACCAGGGGCAGCTGGCGCGCTGTCTCCTGTAATTTTAGAGCGCACTGATGCAGAGGAAAGATTTAATGGGCATTGGTCAGCGTACTCTCTTGTGAAGGCGTAAGGGAAACCGGCAGAGCGAGCGGAGAGGGAGGGGAGCAAAGGGAGAGGGAAAAGGCAGCGTGTCAAGGCTGCTGAGGCTCACACTGAAAGTCAGGCAACTCTGTGTGGCAGCATGAGTCTCCTAACACTTGGACTGTATCTGCCTCTCTGGTTCTCCTGCTGCCTGGCCCAGTCCTCGGTTCTGGACAGCTTCCTTTCATTCCCAGCAGGTAGGATCATTTCAGATCGGCTGTGTGTGTGTGTGCGTGTGTGTGTGTGTGTGTGTGAGTGAGTGACAGCAGACGTGTGTGTTTTCCTATTTCCTCATGAGACTGGAAATGTCTCTATAAATAGTGAGAGGTCTTCACGTCTGTCCAGCTCTGGGAACTCTGCTGCGTGGGAGTCTTGATTTGATAGTTTGCACCTGTTTCCCTGCTTTTGCTGCTCATGCATCTTCTTTGAGTCATTTTATACAAAATGCATAAAATACACAGTCAGATGCATGTTGGGGGCAAAAGCATGTGTGTTTTTATAGTGAGGTCAGGATTTAGCTGCAGAAGTGACAACATGACATGTCTAACGGTAGCTGATGTGAATTTGCTGTGATTTGTGACTGCATGCACACCGTGCACAGCTTTCCTATCCCAGAAGCAGCAGAAGAGGTTCAGCCCATGCTGTTTACTGAGTCCACCTCCACCCCCGCTGTTTCCTCCACCCCCTTCACTTTGGCGCCGCCACACACCCGTGAGTCATGTGACTTTTTATTGTGGAATATCAAGCTGTTGATTTGTCCTTGGGTTATATCCATATGGCCTCTGGCTCATGTTTGACCCCGGGGTGAGTTTTTGTGGTAATGGTGGAACGCGATGAACACTTGGCTTCGTGTCAGAGCTGATTATGACATAAATTTGAAATGTAAACATTTAAAACACTCAAATTATTGTTTTTTTATTCTGCTTTTCATTAAAGATAAATAAAGCAACACATCTGTATTTTTTTACAGACTGAAGGCACCCATGAGTCTGATTTGGACCATGAGGATAAAGGTTCTGGCTGTGTCCGAGGCCCCCCTGGGCCCGCTGGGCCTCTTGGACCCCAGGTGAGGCTGCATGATCCTTTCAAACATCCCTTCACTGGAACCAAGACCCAAGTTCAGATATTAACATGACATGATCACAAACTGTCACGTTAAAAATGAGTCCCCCCCCCCACCCACCCCATCTCCTCTCCAACTTGATGGTTCCTGCAGAGCAGGAGAGACGGGGCTTTCTCTGGCCCTTGGAGCACAGCAGCCCATTAACGCTCTACATTTAGCTGGGACACAAATAGCTTTTTTCCACTGCCTGCCAGTGGGTCACACATCCTTCTCAGAAACTGTCCGAAGAGTCATCTGCTTGGAAAGGCGTCCTGTATCGCGTAAATTCCAGGGACCACCGATACACGCCGCCCATGTGTTTGTGTTTTTAGTCTACGAAGTCCTGATAGACATTTTTGGTTCTTACCAAACACGACGATCTGCTGCTGCCTTCGATTTAACAAATGATCCTTGGAGCATTTGCTGTAGCTGCTCACCTCTGACTGTTACACCCCCAGCTGCACCGCAGCAGCACTTCAGCATATGAAACAACCTCACAGGGTGCTTTTTAATCAATAGGGACCAGTCAGCCTTTAGTTAATTGAAACCAGCTCTGCTCTTCCAGAAGCAGTGAGGACTTTGTGGTGGGATGTTGAGAACACTAAAACTAATCTAGATGTGTATCTGTTTGATTTACTTCATGTTCTCAAGGGTCCACCTGGTCTACCTGGAGTAAAAGGGCCTAAAGGAGAAAAAGTAAGTTGTTTATCTCATCCTGCTAAATTTGATTTCCTTATCCACTCATTTTTATAAACTCTGACTTAATTGACCTGTTGCACATGACTATAAAATGCTTTTGGGAAGTAGTTCATTAAGTCCTGTGTGTACCCCCCCCCCCCCCCCCAATCCTCCTGTCAGGGAGAAATCGGAAGACCTGGGCAGAAGGTGAGTCTCCATTAATCACTCCATGTTCTTCGCTGCTGTAAGTGGATTTTCTCAAGATACACAGCATCCAGCCTGCTGTGTGTGTGTGTGTGTGAGTGAGAGATAGGGAGGGAGGGAGGGAGAGAGAGAGAGAGAGAGAGAGGGTGCAACCTTGACAGGAGACAGAGCAGACACACAGACAGGATGAGATAGTCTGGGGTCTCCCTGGGGGGGGTTAACCTCCGTATTGATATGCAACATCAGACTTCCTAGATGACTCTTCTTCCTTTCTCTTGGAAAACAGTTGCACAGCATTCACTGGCAGATCAGGACAGTTTTTGATGAGGCAGAGGAGACGTCCTAAATGATCTGTTGCAGCCGTGCAGCAGCAAAAGCCACACACACACACACACACACACACACACACACACACACACACACACACACACACACACACACACACACACACAGGTTTGCAGCACTGCAGTGCAATTTAGCTTAGTGCTTCAGCGAGATCATTAATCATTTTATTCCCAACAAGCACAGACTCCGGTTCTATATACGGCCCATCATTTAATTAAAGAGAGCAAAGTGACAGGGCTCGTTTCAACTCCCCCCTCTCGGCATGTGCAGCACCGGCTGATAGATTCTGGTTCTGTCAGCTAAAACTGCACTCATATGTCTCATTTAAACAGCAAACTAGTATTTTAAAGCTTGGTTATCTAAGATGTAAAGATGACGTGTCATCTTAGGGTCGCTCAGGACCTGCTGGACCTCCAGGGGGCCAAGGTTTGCCAGGATGGCCAGGACCAAGTGGGGCCAAAGTGAGTAAGTCAGACATCAGTCATGTAGATCATTTCAATAAAACATGAAATGATACATAATAAAACCAAACACATTGGAGTAAAATTATAAACGTTAAGGAGTTCTTTCTTGTATCTAATGTTTTCTTCTTTGTCAGGGTGAGAAAGGTGACGCAGGTTTGATGGGTTTACCTGGATCCAGAGGACCAATAGGGCCAAGGGTATGTCCACATGAGGCTTGGAGCGATGTCACTTCTTTTTATTTTCTCTCATTTCTAAAATGTTTTCAAATCTAGGGTTTAGCTGGGTATAAAGGAGAAAAGGTAAGTGTTTTTTAACTATGGTTAGCTGAAGACGACATTCTGTAGGTAATCTCTGGTTTCTGCTGCATCAGGGTTCTCGAGGTGACCGTGGAGAAGCTGGACTTAAAGGAGACAAAGTGGGTCCAAATGATTTACATTTAGTACAACGTGATAAATAAATCTGAGTTCATCTTATCCTTGGTTTTCTCTCTAAAGGGTGCGATGGGTTTCCCAGGGATGCTTGGACAAAAAGTAACAAGAACAGGTTTTTAACCTTATTCTTCTCCATTAAATGTTTTTGGAATAAAGACTGAAAGTGATTTGCTGTTCAGGGTGAAATGGGTCCAAAAGGAGAACCTGGAACACCAGGAAACAGAGGACCTACAGGTCGACCCGGGAAGAGAGGAAAGCAGGTGAAGAGTTCACATTTACTCACAGACAGGCAGATAAAGTCCCAAGTATTCATCACACAATGGTGAAATTACATCTCTGCATTTGACCCATCCCCATGGTGGGGAGCGGTGAACTCGGGAACCATTTGGTGGTTTAACCCCCCAATCCAACCCCTTAGAGCTGAGTGTGAAGCGAGGAGGCATTGGGTCTCATTTTTTTAAAGTCTTTGGTATGACCCGACCGGGAATCGAACTCTGATCTCCCAGTCCCGGGGCGGACACTCTACCACTAGGCCACCGGAGGGTACGGAGTACCAGAGTACGGAGGATGAGAATCAGGACATTCCTGAAGAAAAATGAAAAGGTGTACCTAAGTTTCAAAATTCATAAACTTTCTTCATGAAATCATAATAAACTCTCATAATAACAGAAACTAGACCTTCGTTTTGATGGAAAAGAAGAGAAACAAGATATGCAGAAATGTTAAAGTTGCAGTCAGTGAGTCATTAGTTTCACATGAACAGCCTGTGGGGAAAACCATGAGCTGAGTACTTAAAGAACTTCTGAGCAGAAAGTGACAGAAACGTGTGTGTGTGTGTGTGTGTTTGTGTGTGCACGCGTGTGTAACCGAGCTAAACTTGCACAGGTACAAGTCCAGCTTAGTTTTCTTAGTCCACCTCTTCCCTTTATAGTATGACTCTGCGTTGTGTTTAATAATTGGCCAGAAGACAGGATGAAGTTGAATGGTTTAATCTGTATGGAACAGGATATGTACTGGTCACATTCATCACAGCAAGAACAGCACCTTATGACCAATAGCAAGTTATTTTCTAATGCATATCTAACATAACATAAAATACAGTAGGCTACAATATATGATAATTTAGCACCATGCTAAAATCTATGTACCCACCTCGTGCTCGTCTCACAGAATGCTATGATCCCTGTGTCTACTGTAATTATCACAACTGACCACCAGGAGGGGGTGTTGTTTCACCATAACGAATGACAAGTGGAATTAAGTACACAAACAACCCTGTTACATGTGTGTGTGCGTGCGTGTGCACGCAGCCTACAGTCCTCATCGATGAGGTGCACTTGGTAGAAGGGCGTGTAAAGCTTCGACTGCATAGTAAACAAGTAAATGCAGAAAGGGGACAGTTAGCATTGCATCATCAACCTGCGCCGCGGTGTCGTATCTCCCTGACTTCCTAACTGGGGTTGCTGTTTGCGCTAAATTTCTGTTCGAATGACATTAACACATTAAAACAAGTGATGGAATGACTGCGTATGGATCAAAGGTGCAAAAGCAGCGGGGCCGAGGTCCACTATGGAGATACGCACTAACCCTGAGGAGCACAAGGGTGGAAGTGCGAGAGTAGAGATTCTGGTAGATGTTTAAAGATGGCTGCAGCAGAAACTAAACACGATGAAGATGATGTGAATTACCATGTGAGGTACAGGAGCCGCTGACGGACATGTTTAGGGCATTTTTGCATCTGTTTCTGGTCAGATTTCTGAAATCATCATGAACTATCTTTACTTGGAGGAACAGTGTCTGAAACACGTTGAATGCCCCTTTAGCGTCCCGCCCATGGGACAAAGCTCATTACACTGTTCCCCTGTAGCGTTTGATCATTAACTTTTTGAATCTGTGACTTGTTTTAAATCTGACCACCGTTTATTGTTTCAGGGAGTGAAAGGAGACCCAGGAAGAATCGGTCCCATGGGGCCAGCGGGCCCACAGGGTCCTCCTGGCCACCCTGGACCTCCTGGTCTACCCGCTACAGGTGAAGACTCTTGAAAATTTAAAATGAAAATATTTCAAATGCGTTTCATTTGTTACTTTAAATTAGATTTTGCTGTTTGTGTGAGCTGCTGTAAGACCAGAAGTCTTATTTAGCAGCAGAGACATCTGATCTGAGCTGAAACGAGACACTCTCATCGTGACATCATGTGACTAAACTCAGTTCACAGCTTCACAAATATTATGACACCACATAATCAAAATGACATTCATCTTGTATGAAATCAGCTGATTGCCCGTGCCTCTTGATGGATAAATCACACAAAGTGGATTTATTCACTTGTGGAATTTAAATGACCTCCTCAGCCTGCGGTTTAGATGATTTATTCTGTGATCATCTGTGCACTCTGATCATGGGGTCCATTCTTCATTTGAACCTATTTTCATGTAAAATCTGATTTTGTTGATGAACTCATGGTTTATTTATTTGTTTCTGTTTGTGTGTGGTAGGATTGTACATGGTGGGTTCAAAAGGTGCTAGAGGCCCACCAGGGCCTCCTGGAAAGTGCAGCTGCAGCTCTCTCAGCACTTCTCCGTTTGATGATTATGCCTCCACAGCGAGCTTCCCCAAGGTGCCCGCGGTGAGGAACAGTCCTATTGCTGTCAAACCTAAACCGTCACCTTCTTGGGGTTCTACAACCCCCCAAGGCACTTTACAACACAGTCATCCACACATTCACACGCTGGTGGTGATGAGCTACAGTGTAGCCACAGCTGCCCTGGGGCGAGGCTGCCGAGCTCTGCCGCTACCGGTCCCTCCGACCACCACCAGCAGGCAAGGTGGGTTAAATGTCTTGCCCAAGGACACAAAAGCAGCATTCTCTGGCGGGAGCCGGGATTGAACCTGCAACCTTCCGATTACTGGAAAACCCGCTCTACCTCCTGAGCTACTGCTGCCCATCACCAAGATCACAAAACGTGCAATTTTCAAATGACAATTTCATTTAACTAAAAAAAGCTAAACACACTAACCTGACCCTTTGTTGAATCATGAAAGGAATTTAATTCTAAAACAAAATAACCCAGAACATTTGAGCACCTCACTGGGTTAAGGTTGAGGTCCGAGTACAAGATTCTAAATGAAGAGAGTGACAAGGGCTACAGAAATGGCCCAAACACCTGCTGACCAAAACTACTTCCAAGACGATCTCGTTTTCACCCAAAACACCTGGATGATAGGTGTGTGTGTGTGTGTGTGTGTGTGTGTGTGTGTGTGTGTGTGTGTGTGTGTGTGTGTGTCACATCTGGTGTGAGTCTAACCTGCATTCAGAGACAGATCATCATACCAGCACGGTGGTACTGTGTGATGGTTCAGCAGGGTTAGGGTATTGACTCCGGTTGTCTTAAATCTGTTTGATCTCAGACATTTTTAGAGGTGACCAAAAAAAAAGATGAGCTACTTCTTCACAACTCTGTTAAAAATAACGTTTCACATTTGAAAATTGCACTTTGACAGAAAAGAACTGAAAGTAGAAACACACAAACCATTCACGGTAAATCTTCTCATGTTGCCTTTCCCTCAGATATTTGTGGTCAGTAACGAGGATGAACTCGAGCGCCTTCACACCGACAACGCTCTTGCATTCCGAAAAGACCAGAGATCTCTTTATTTCAAAGACATTGATGGCTGGCTGCCGATCCAGGTGACTTCACAGACTTTTTTTTCAAACAGATGATAACCCCTAAACTGATTAGTTCAAACTTTTGCACAAGACGTTTCCATTCCAGCTGACGCCTTTCCAGTCCATGGAAAACGCCCCTGATGAAGACGGCTACTGCGGCGATGGGATAGTGCAGCTCTCCAGCGGGGAGGAGTGTGACGACAGAAACAGAGTGGTCACTGACGGCTGCGTCAGTAAGTCCACATTAGACTGTCTTAAACACTTTCTTTATCTGTGCACATGTGATGTGACCTCCACCTTGCTGTCTCACCTGCTGCAGAGTGTAAACATGCCTACTGTGGAGACGGATACCGCTACGAAGGGGCTGAGGAGTGTGACGGAAAAGACTTTGGATACCAGACGTGTAATTCATATCTCCCAGGGTAAGCGAGAAATATGTGTACAAACGACTGCTGCAACAACAGGACGGACCTAAGCGTGTCTCTCTGATCTTTTCAGGTCCTACGGTTTGCTCAAGTGCACACCATATTGTGTTATCGACTCCACAAACTGCAAATACTTCACCTGACGAGGAGCTGACAGTGCTGCGGTATCTTCTGTGTGGTATTTGCTTGACACAACATGAACATTTTCATTCTAAAAAAGGAAAAGAACAAAAGCAGCAAAAAGCAAGCAAGAGACTCTCTAAGGGAAGAGGCGTAAATACTTAAATGTAACGGGGTAAACTCGTGTATGTACACACATGTAACTCATCTGTCTGTCTTGAAGAGATGCCATCTGTAGCAAAGGTGAAAGCCACACACACCGGACAGGTGCAGGACAGCCGTCTTAACAAACAGGACGTCTCACCGCCGTGGCCTGGAGCTAACCTCTGAATGCAACAGCTGTGTGACAGCCATGCAGATTTATTTATGTGCAAAAAATATTCTAGAAGACCCAGTTAGTGTTCAGAAAGAGTGCAGCATGACTAGCCCTTGCATGAAGCTGGGATTGTTAATGACAGCAGCTTTAATGTCACAACTTTTATCCTCATCAAGGCGTTTTGATGTGAAGGTGAAACCAGACTGTTACTGTAAACTCAGAGGAAAACTTGAAGACTTCCTGCTCCTGAACTGTTACAGGTTGACTTAGCTTCATTAGTACGTGGTTTATACAACAGGTACATTCAGTCTGAACAAGATTTCAGTCCCAAAGAAAAACTTCTTCTCAGGAACCTTATCCAGCTTTTCGTGTAAAGAAATGGAGGAAATATTGACTGATGTCCAACAAGGCACACAGGTGACTAGAACAGCTTGTGTGTGCAGCCCTGCTGGTTCCTTCCATGTGCTTCTGTGACTACATGAAATATGTGAAGGCCTGAAACTGTTATTGCTCTTAATGTCCTCGTTGCACAGGAACAGCTGGAGTTGTCCGTAGCTGCTGGAGGGCAGGGATGAAGATTCCAGTCTGTTCTAAGGTCATTACTGTATCTAATACCTCTTTATTCAGTCGTTCCGTCTTATTAAGCAACAGAGAAACTCAACAGTATTCTGAATAACAATGCAGATGTTATTTTGCTGTGTGCTGAAAATGACCGTGTCCATATAAGCTACTGTACGCGTCGCAGTGCCAAGGAAGACCTTTTCTCTCGTTTCTGTTGTACAATGATGCTTCAAGAAAATAAAATGAAAGACTGTTCACGTGTCACGTCTGCATGTTTGAGGGTGTGAAACTTCCACGGTCTTAAAGAGAGCCGTGTCCCGGTGTGGCCGGGTACTGTTTGTAGGATAAACCTGGTGGTGGTGAAGTGTGCCGTGCACAAAGCTGAAACTCTGTAACTCTGTGCTGAACGTTGTCTGTGCCGCTCTGCTGAATCTGATGCTGTGTAATAATATGCACAACGATGCTGAAACGTGCATGTGTTAAAGTACTGTACCGTCAGGCTTCATGTGAACAATGTTGTGCACCGTGATTAGGATGGTTAACAATCCTGTCTCATTACTCGGATTTTTACGGTAGTTGTGAACAATTTAGAAAAATCAATAAAATGGGAATTTCAATTATTCAAATGCTCATCGGTGTCTGTTGTGACTGATTACAAAAACAGGAAAGTCCTAAAGAAACCTCAAGTTACTATGAATCCAAAACATGAGAAGCAGAAGACCTGGAGCTAAAGAACAAAACACCTTAAGTGTCTTCCTCAGAGTTACTGAGGGGTGGTGTTCTTTTGCTCCAGGTCCTCCAGCTGTAGAGCACCAACTTGAGTGGATGATGTGCAGAGAGCCGTCTTCTGCTTGAAATCCAAAAAATAATTTGTGATTTACTTTTGCAATGACCTTAACTATTTAAAATGTGTGGGAAGCGTAGACAGGACTAATGGTTTAGCTGCTGCAAGTGTATCACCATGGTAACCATACACTTGAGGTGAGATGATAAAAGTTGTGAACAGCCTTGCAACAGATATTTGAGGCTGGATGCAACCATGTAAACGTATCATCCTGCTGTTTTCCTTTTCTAAATCAAATGACATTTGATCTGTGCAGCTGTATGTGTAAGAGCTTACCTTGGTGTGCTGATCTCCTCCTGATGGGGACAATCAGACTTGTACCCCAGAGGTCTCAGTTCAGCACTAAATGTCACACAGAAGCAACAATCTGACTCTAGCAGGTATTGAACCAAAGCCCCCACTAGTTAAAACCAGGCTGTCTCTTCCAGCCGTTCTGCTGCGCTGTTTTACGACTAAATTCATCCCAAGCTACAGATGGACTCAAATGATCATAAAACGACATGGAGGTTGTTACACTTTCATTAGTTTTATTAGGTAAAAATCAAACTGCATCTCTTGCTCATTTGTTAAAAAAAAAGAAAATTCAATGATTAGTTGTAAAATTACAATAACGACAGAATTAACATGATTTGCAACTGAAACTCAGTCTAATGCACGACTGTTATATAATCCTAAATCCATTATTTTACTTCTACAGGATTTTTGATGCATCCAGGAAGAAAGGTTAAAATAACAACCAATCCAGAAGTGTTAGAAAAGCCCTAAGAGGATGTTTCTTTAGTTTTCAGTGAACCTGAGGCCAGATGCTGAGAGCATCTGCACTCATCTGTGTGGAGAGCTAAACTAAACTATTGATCACGCTGCGTGGGATGTGAACTCAGCCCATCACTTAAAGGATTATTCATTCACTTGTTAGAGTCAAGCCCTTGGCTTTTATGTAGGTTCTGCTGGCACCTGACATAAAAACATGCTCTCTGTAGGAACATGCCAACAGGACACAAACATTCCCACAAAACTCTGACTCATTCACTTACAATGCAATAAATAGATACAAAAACATGTAAACTATGCATAGGTTTGTGCAGACGACATCCATGTGAGCAGCAGTGCTCTCACTACTTCAACGTTGCATTCTGGGTAATTGTAGGCAGCGGAAGCTAAAGCAATCATGTTCAAACTCCTTTTTTGGTCCCATGGAAACTCAGAATTATGCATGAACCTGCTGCGTGGAGAGGACTACACCTTTAGGGGTTGTTCTTATACTAAAAGGATTTACACTCAGCCAGATAAAGTAGCCTTTTCTGGTAAATGTGGATCAGTGTGACACCGTTTGAGACTCCAGTGCGTTGTGCTGGCATCTGCCTCATGAAACCAATGAACTACAGCAACACTGTTTGAAGATTCTTCTCGGCTTCAAGCGAAAGCCAAACTAGCTTCCAGATCATTTTCTGGAAGGTAATAAAACGGTGTGACTGAGTGACTGCAGCTGGAGTCTAAACCCCTTTTCTCTGTCTTAAAAAGACCTCCCTTTAGTCTCCATAGTTACTGCTTTTGTGGAGCATAAACTTCTTACCCAGAACTTCATTTAAAACCACTAAAACACCAGTCTGTCAGTAACATCCACCTAGTGCTTAGTCCCTTTAGCAGCTTGTTGCTGCTCTGAAACCGGCTCATCCAGCTCTTGAAGTTTTCACACCACCTCATCCGACTCCAGCTTGTATTCCTCATACAGCTCATCCAGGATCACCAGCTGCTTCTCCATGGCGGGCAGGTACTCCCCCAGGTCGTTGTGCATGCTGCTGGTGAAGTCGCTCCTCAGTTCGTCACCTTCTTGTGACACTAAAGCGGCGGTGAAATTTTGATAAGACGGGGCGGCTCGCAGCGCCAGCTGGGAAAGATGGAGAGGACTCATTTGTCACATTTCAACGCTGTTGGAGAGGAGCCGTGTTGAAAAGTACTTACAGCAAATACACCTCGTACAACCCAGCCATGGTACTGCCTAAGAGTCTTCCCGTAGGCATCATCTATGTGGGACAGAACACACAATGTAGATTGATGGAATCAGACATGTGGTTAGTAAATTGAGAAGCAGGTTTACTTAGTGCAGCCTGGATGTCCTGCTGCCCAGCGTTGATCTCCGACAGAAACTCCTTGAGGAACTTCAGGCCTCGCCTGAGCCACAGCAGAGCTTCGGTTGCAGAGTTTCGCACCTGAGCAAGATTCATCTGCACCTCGTTCAGCACGATGGACTGCAGCGTGGGGAAGCCGTCGGGGTTCGACAGCAGCTTCTGGTGAATCTTCTGTAGACATTTTAAAAAACCAAATGAACAAGTCTGACATCTGGAGCATTTGGCCATTTTGAATTAAGAATTTCATAAAAACTTCTGAAATTTTCTATTGACAAAGAAATTTGTAAGAATAAAAAAACCCAACTTTCATGCTCGCACGACCACCAAACTCCATAACATCTGATTTAAAGAGCAGCTTAAGGATTTCATTACCAATGTGTGCACTTACTTACTTACCTTAATATTTCCAACAAAATCCATTTTAACTGGAGCAAAAACTGTGGATCCCAGCTTGTCTGAGAAGAGAGAATCTGTGATCATTTTGTTGCTGCTTCTCAAAGTCTTTTTAATCTGATTTAGACGTAATGATGTTGTGATTTTAAGTAAATGCTGATACCAACTTTATCTATTTAAAAAGAGGCCATTATGTTGACCTACTTCTGAAAAACACTGACAGTATGTTGACCGTTTCTGCACAGAGCCGTTGAATCAGAGGCCGACGTTAGCAGGTTTCTGTTTGTGGGGGTTGTTTGAGTTTAGGTCAGGTTTATTTGTAACAGCACGTTTAACAACAGCTGGGCTGACCAAAGGGCTTCACACAATTAAATAACGGCTGAAATGAATGAGACACAGTAAAGCTGACTATAAATATACTCAAATACACAAGGAAATGAAGAACACACAGCCAATAAAACACTAAGATTTTAGGTTTCACTACTCTTTGTCGAATAGGTCTAGTGATGATTTAAAAGATTCTAAAGTTTGAGCAGACTTAAAAACTGTCACGCTGTTCTAGTCCTAAAGCCAAGGTTTTACACACCTGCATGAAAAATGATATGGCATTTGTTCCATCAGTGGAAAATTCAGAGGAAACTAAACCTTAACTGATGAGAAAAACCTATGATAAGTTGAATTGATGCAATAATTGACCCTGATGTGTGGGGAATCCATATTACACCATTTTATTGTTTAGCGGGCTGTGAAACACCCCTAAACCGATTTTTAAATAGTTTCTTCATTATTCCAGGTGTAATCAACAGTAAGACTGATCCAAGCATGTGGCAGCACATTTGGCATTGAAATGTTCTGTAATCAAATATCAGTTTAGCTAAAATAAATCAATAAAAACAGAAAAACAATACAAGCACCATGCTAAACAACGTAACTATGTTCCAGTCAGATCTATTCAGATGGTAACCCAAAAGTAGATGAAAAATGGTTCAACTGAATTAAAGGTTGAATATGGAACATTTTAATAAAAAGTTGTATTTTTAAAAAATAACACCTCTATGAGGCGTTTAGAGGTGTGCAGAATGAAGGTACAGTTTCTCCTTTAAAAGCTACATTTAAAAAAAGAAAGAAAGAATTAAATTTTATTTTGACGGGCACCACGCTGGGTTTATGTTTACATCTACCAGCCACTAGAGGGCACCGTTGTGGTAAAAGGTCCACTCAGCAACGTGAGGCTGGGACTGTGGAAAATGGCGGACTCGACAAGTCAAGCAGCTGATTCTGAGTCCAGAAGATGTTCTAACGGTAAATACTGTTGTTAAATAAACTTATTTGTCCTTAGCCTGGCTGGTCACATCACATATCAGCAGCAAACCAACACCCCAACGGCTGGAAAATTTGTTCTGTTGTTGCAATACCACCTCTGAACACTAGATGTCACTATAGTGTCCGTGTTCCATATTCAACCTTTAATTGTAATTTATTTAGGTGTTTAGTCACGTCAGTTTGTTCTTTAAAATGGTTTTATGTATTAAGTCTTACAGTTTTTTTCGATTGCTAAAACTCAAAAAGCAAAATTGAGGCACGATTTTCACAACCTCTACTTCTGTTCCCAATCGCTTGACTCAATTTATCACTCCTCAAGATATCCTTTTCATATTAGAACTCTGATTTTCCTCCTCTACACTCTGATGTCAATTTCACATTACCTTGCTGTCAAAACACAGCACACAATTATCAGGTTTACACACACTTCTCACATAAATCCTCAAAGCTTCAATCAACAACACACAAATATTCAAATCTCTAAACTTTCGGGTCTGGCGAGCAATTCGCAATCAGGGACTGCAGCACAAAAGGAGGCTTGACGCTGTGCTGTGTTTGATGAGCAATGGAGAACAGAGACAACAGAGAAGGAGAGAGGTACGTATGGGAGTAGGAGGAGGAGGAAGGGGAGGAGGAGAAAGAGGAGGAGGACATCTCCCGTGATGTTGACGAGGCCCTCTGGCCAGACAGAGACCGAAGGCACGATGCCCCATGAATATGCTTGAATGGGAGGAGGGGGGGGGGTTTAAAAATAAAGTGTTTTGTCTCTAAATTTGTGTGCGTCTAATGTTTTTCTATGAGAGAGGTGGGCATTGTAATAGATTCAGTGTGTTCCATTTCTCTAATTGTGTTTTCAGTTTTGCTCTTCAGTGTTCTATCCATGCTTGGTAGTGTTCTGCCAAATGCTACTTGTGTTTATTCAATGAATGGTATGTGTGTGTCATGTGGCTGTGTTTACCAAATGAAAACACGTGTTCCATTTTGTTTACATGTTACGAGATTTGATGGCAGAGTTGTTTTGCAAAGGAATGCCAGGGTTTAGCAATTTGTGTGTGATGTTTAGGGTTTTGTGTTTGCAGTTTTGAAAGAAACGTACAGTTTCAACAAACGCGTTTTAGCAATCGAAAAAAACTGTAATATGTTTGCAGGAAGTCTTTTGAAAAAAGCTAAAGAAGCGTTAATGTCTGAATAATGGATCTGATACAAATATACAAATGTGTGTGTGTGCATTTTTTATCAGTATACCTGACTGACTGTCAGTATAGCTGACTGTGTGTTGCTTAGCAACATCTCATCACTGAGAACATGAGCTGATCAGTGGGACATGCATATCCTGACACTCGGCAAGCCGTTATGCAGCAAAAGCAACAGTTGCAGCCAGCGTTTCACAAGTGCACAGAAAACAATGCAGAGCAAAAGAGGATCATAATGGAAAATGAGACAAAGCTGCCATCTTGTTATTCACAGGCAACATAAACTCAAGCAGTTCTTAAAGAATGACCAAAGATGCAGAAGTTATGGTGAGAGACGGGAACAAGGGAGCAGGATTAGGAAGAGAGGAGACTAAAAGTAACAAGCCTACCTAATACAGGCACTATTGCATAGCATGAGTCCAAAAACTGTTGCGTAGGAATACCATTGTCGTCATCCAGTCTTATATCACTAAATCTAAAAAAAAAAAACAGATCCAGACAAGAGGATATGAGTTAGGCAAAACATGATTATTTTTTATTTGACTACATCTAAACAGAAGAAACGGGTACAAGTATCACAACAGAGTCAGAGAAAGGATTCATGCAGCTGTAGCCCTGACAGGCCCTGGGCTGGGACACCACTCTAAAGTCACACGCTGCTGTTCTCATCCTGGAGCTGAACAGAACATTTTCAGCTCAGAAATGAGAAGGACAGACAACACTCTGCACTCTAGTGTCGAAACAACGGTGAAATACTTTACAAACCTAACATCAGACGAATGCCTCTCTGTTGTTGTAATTAAGAAAGAAAAACACTAATAAAACACTTCATTATTACATTTTGAAATAGACTTTGTTCAAACCTAATGGTTTACTCTGCAGTACTGCACCACTACGTCTGTGTGTGCTTTAGTCCAAAGGTGCTTTTGGCTCAGTGACAAACTAAACGTGTAGCTTAAACTGGTTGACTCTGATGCTGTTAGCAGCATCAGGACCAGAACACCTCACGTCTCCTAAGAGACGGAACCCTCCTGGGTGGCGTTTTCATACCTGTGGCTCATTGTGCTGAAGAAAGTCTCCACCTGCTCTGTGTCTGACTCTGCTGCTGAGTCTGTGGGGGGCTCGTCTTCCTCCTGCTTCTCTTCACGGTCTGAAAGGTCTTTCTGTTGTCTCTCACACTGGACAGTATTCTCCTGACTTTGGTCCACATCATGCAGCTGTTGTTTCTCCTCTTCATCACTAGCTTCTTTCTCCACATCTCCCTCTGCTGGTTGGTTGTGGTGTTCAATCTCAGAAGCATTCTGGGTAGTGTGTGCAGCAGGGCGGACTCTCTCCTCATGATTGGAGTTTGCCGACGGATCGATGTCTGTGGAATTAAAAAACAGACAAGCACGACCTTTTCTAAGATCCAAAGTTTCTTTTGCAAGACAGCTAAATTTAGGAGAAACCCTACATTTATTTTGAAAGATCTCACAACTATTTGTTTGCATTATTCCATTTGGGGACTCTGCATAGTGCTGATAAATGTGCATAAATGCTGCAATATTTGATGCAAGAAGAAATCTAATTCTTCCTCTTGTCCTCTACGCAGCCTAAACTACACCCATGCCAGAAAAGTTGTGTCATCTTATCCAAGAATGTACATTTATTTTAAACGGGAACCGTCAGATTATACAGACATGTTGTTATGTAATTTGTACCTTTTGCTTTCATGTTTGTTTCCTGTAAAAAAACTAAAATAAACACGAATCACATTATTATTATGTTTGTGATTCAGAGCCGGCTTTCATCAGAATAGTTTTAGGATCTTGCAGAAATTCACCTTTTGTTCCATTTTACACCCTTTTTAACTTTTTTTCAGCTTTGATCTATAAAACTTGTAATTAATGATGAGCCAATTATTTCACAAAAAAGGAAGAAAAGAAAGAAAAGTTTTACTTTCAAGACAGCAGATGGTCCTTGTGTGGGAAACGAGTTCCTTGTAGAAAAGCACGACTAAACATCCTGATAAATAATCTCCACAACTAAAAACCTGACAGACCTGATGGGGAGGGAGGTTGCTCTGATCGGTCCGGCTCATCTGGTCCCTCCACTCCAGAGTCCAGGCTCTGGCTGTCTTGTGCAAATGCTTTTCCTGAGGTTTCAGTCACATCTCTCCACCTGGGAAATGAGACAATTCAGGGCCAAATTTCACAAATGTTCTATCTGAGCACATTTACTGATCAGTCATCCCACTGAGAGGCAAAGAAGAGTGGTGATAATCCTATTCAGCAGGCGAGAACAGAATTAGCTCTTGCAGGAACGCTTGGGGGGGGCGCACTACGGATCATGAACGATTATCCCCTTGTTAAGTTCGTTCTGTTTTTCTTCTAATTCCATAGATTTTGTTCTTATCTTGTACACAGAGTAGTAAAGTTTTAGGTTTTGTTTGCTGACAGTTTCGGCGTCGCCAGCAAACAAGGTAAAACCCAAACCTATGAACTCAACCATACTCAACTGTTGGGAGAATCTACACAAATCTGAAGATTTTAAAAGTGACCAGATTTCCTCGAGTTTATTTCTTCTACTGGGGCTCTTGTTTTTTCATCCATGTTATTCTACATACTGCTGCCACCATTCACCATCTGATTAACTTGACAGGAGGTGAGATGAGTGAAACTAACCCAAGATGAATTTCTAACCCTAAATATCCGACGATCAGAGAGACATTTGAGACTTTAGAGATCTGACGAGAACAACGCAGGAATGAGGGGAATGCTTTTTACGGAGACCTGACTCACACGTGATCTAACAGGATCAATCGCTCTAAAGAAGCCTCCTAATGTTCTTCCTCTAAACTGTTATTTAGGTCATAAATTACTCTAGAGGTGTAGCCACACCTCACATCAATTTATCAGGTCAATATTTAAAATGGTTTTTATACATCGGCCGATAGAACTCTGTAGTAGAGCTGATTTAAAGCCGGGCACATCCGTGGATGTCCAGATAAGAAGTCTCAACATCCAGTCTCAGAAATGAGGGGTTTGCTGCCACGGTGCTGCTGCTGAGGCAAGTCCACTAAAAGGTTCCATGAAGATGTTACTTATTAGTAACAAACCAAACAGACTGAATGCCCTTTAGATGTTATTTATGAGATGTCTCAGATTTATTTATACTCTAAAGTTGTATTTATTTTATTTGAATGTATATTTGTGTTCCTGAAAAACAGCGGCTTAATAAATGCTCTGAGACATTCCCGTGAACAGAGATTTCCTTTTTACTCACCTGTTTTGCACGTTTTAATACTTGATCAGTTTATTGATTAGTTTGATCAACTTTGGTTAAATGTTTGATTTTAATACTGAACACAAACCTGAGATCCAACAGTTGGTTAAATTAAAAACTAATTGAGGTTCAGAAATGTTGTGCATCAGCTTATCGGTCACATTTAGCGCGCAAACAAGGCGGAAAATGTCTAGATATCGGCCATCAGCTGACCGTGAGCTCTAGAAAACCCCACACTGGTCCATCTCCATCTGCGAGGCCAACAGTGGATCTGCTGCGTTTCCCTCCAACGCTCATGTGGACTTTGGACCAGCAGGCATCTATTTAAGACTTCAAATCACCAGATCCTCAATCTGAAGTGACTCAGCTCAGCAGCAGGGACTTAGGTTTCCTAACTGTAGCCAGTCCATGACAGTCATTACTACATGATAAAATTCAAAAACACGTACTTCTCTCCGTGGTTCTGCTTTAAATGGTTGACAGGTTTGATCTGTTGAGATAAAACAACTGTTAAAATGGTCTCAGACAAACACGGTAAAACTAGTTACACAAGCATGATGTTGAAGTAAGGGGTTTGTGTTTGCAGCGTACCCTCTGGGGTTTAATGGCCGCTACAGGAGGAGTTCCTGGTGGACTGTGCGTTGTCACATCTGTATTAAACGTATGATTTGCTATCTGCATGCATTCCTCCAGAGTCTTAAGGAAAGTTGTGCATGTTGACTTCAGCATGTTTCCAGTGTCTATGCCAGTCTGAAAAGACACAAGGACACATTAGCTAAAAGCCCAATGTGCTGCTCGTCTTTTCCCTTAGCAAGTAGAAGAATACAGGAATTTCAAGTTTCGCAAACTCTATACTGCAGCTTTACACCATCAGCTTCTCTAATTTCATCAGCTCAACCAAACCTTACCGCCGCTGTTTCTCCTAGTTCATCATTCTCCTTGATCTTGTTTACTTGTTGGAGCAGAAGGTCACAGTACAATCTGAGCTCTGACATCTTAGTCTTCAGTGCCTCTGTGCTCTCCTGAAGCTCTATTATCAAGCACACAAACGGCAAATTAAACAAAGTTAAAGAGGTCAGGGTTTTTCCTGATCAGACGCTGTAGTGGGGTAAGCACTATCAGCATTTTTACAAAGTCACTTCTGGTGACTCATGTTCGTTTCTCCTGCTACTACCACTGTGATATACAACCAACACAAAAACCTTCACAGTCTCCGATGAAGAAAGGGGGAAAATATACAATATAATTATACTATATAAATATAAAAGTGTGTTTTTGGTGCAATTAGCCTTTCGCCGGCCCCGCCCCCAGAACGGCTATTGTCCAATCACACATCATAGCAACCGTTACTATCCGACAACTCCAAACAAAATGATGAAGCTAAGCCTAATTTACTACTAAGCATTAGCCTCGATAGTAGTCGTGTCTCCGTTTCCCTTCAGAACCTCCTCATCGAGCTCAACCAGCAACACATGAGTGCTCCCCCCGCCCGCGGCTGGGCGGAGCTCCGCCTCCCAGACTATCCAAGACCCTTTTAGATAAGACACACCGTGCCGGCAAATCAGCGTAATATTACCTCAATCGTGTGTCTTATAAACGCACATTAAGCCTTGGCGCAACAGCGGGTGGTGTCATGATCACGTGATGAATTAATGCCGAGCTCCGGCGGGAACTAAATTGAAAATGAAAGTAAACACGGGCATAAAAAGTTACATTTTATAAACAGACTCAGCTGAGATGATAGTGATGCAGAGCGCCGGGAGCTTTTCTCCGTTAGAGCTGCCTGCAGCTCAGATCATCTGACAGCTGACATCTGACAGCTCACAGGGACACCGCATCGCCGCCACCGCTCCTCGGATCCACGCGTCCCCGGACGCCGGACCTTCTCCCAAACTCCAAACTCCTTGTTCCCTGCTACGCTTCGCTCAGCGGAGCCGACACTAATATATCCCTCCACTGCGTACTGTAACCCTTTTGCCTCGAGCTGGATGAAATTGAGGAGGAATTGCTCCAAAAAATGTCGCTGACACGCATCTGTCTACTTCTTTCCTTCGTGGAAATCTGCGGAGCTGCAGTATTTGATCCACTTATTGTCGGACTTGGTAACAGTAACTAAGGGGGGCGGGGCTCGGCGAAAGGTCAATTGTGTGATTCCCAGGAAACTAGCTTTCAATATTTTAGCACATTACAGTGATTAATGCAGTATAAGAGATTGACCAAACTGGTACAGGACAAAATAAGATGCAGAAGTGCTCGCATTTATTGAGAATGCAGCTAAAAACCCTTAGTGACCGTTTTAGGTTTGATCTTTGCTAAGGAGTCTGGTATGCATAGACACACGACTCTTGTTATGAGCTTTGGTGATTTTTATTTTCATTCTTAAGTGAATCAGGTCTCACTCACAACCATTAAGACTACATTCATTTGTAGCACCAAAGTCAAACTGATTGAATTGTGCTTACGACAGTCTACGTACCCTTTTCTCTCCTGGTGCGGTTGTCAGTAAGGCAGGCTTTGGCTGTTCCCAGAGCCACCAGCCATTTTTGTCTCTCTGCTGCATTGATGGCTTTAAGGTAGAAGTACTGCTCTCCAGGTATGGTCAGGTCAACTCGTGTAGAGTCAGAGGAATGAACTGAACAGTGTCGGGTCATAAAACAGATATTAAAACAGGGCACAAAGCAAACAGCACTCCAAAACTTCACTCACCTTGAATTTCACAAACTGATACTTTAATGCTGCCCTTGCAACCTTTCCACGCATCTTCTTGAGAGTCATAGTAAGACAAAGTACCTCCATCAAGCACAAACCAACGAGGCTGCCAACCTGTAAAACAGACACAAACACTGGTTATAACGTTGCTTTTAGACGGGTTTTTATAGAAATTGAATCAGTTAGAGAAGGCTGACAACGAAGGGCTAGTGTTATAAACTTAAAGACAGCTAGCTTATACTTAGCAGGAACTAATCAGTTAAATCAGATTACAATGACAGATGGTGAAAACTGGTCACGTCTACCCTTAAGGCTTTAAAAACACAAAAATGCATCTGCCAAGGTAATAACTATACAGAATCATTCTAAAGACATAAAGTCTGACAATAATGAAGCTGCCAGTGAGTAGCTAACATTAGCTCGACCCTTTTATCACGAAGAAGTTAGCTTCAAGGGAAGCTCTCAGAGCAAGAACACGCCACCACCAGGAGATAAACTTACCGCTAATGTAATTTGTCCATTTATATAGCACGCCTTCCATTTTTATTTACGTGTTTTCCTCTTTCATTACTTGTTTATCATAACGAGACGTGCAGCACAGCTGATTGCAGCGACTCCATCGGGCCAGAATGGTATTTCCGGAGGAACGTAATCGACTTTGTGTACGAACTACGTAAAGAAATGTACGTAAAACATTTTGTGAATAAAGCTCCAGCCAATCAAGGGCGACTTTTTCGACGCTTCTTTTACTTACGTCATAGGCGTTATGTATTTTGGGCGCAACTTATGATGAACGACACACAAACTATCCAATCATAAGACACAATTTTAACAAAAGGCGGGACTTTTGTAAAAATGAACCAATAGTGGCAAGAGGAGGGCAGACTGATGAAAATGAACAGAATAGGTTCCAGAAACTGGGCTGCCACGTAAGAAACTACTGAAAATAACAGTGTAGGCTTTACTTACGCAGATTATAACTTTTGCATCTTCTGACAACGTCTGATAGTGTCTTTGAAATGATGCCTTTTTCTACTTTGTCGATATTTTCTGTAATCTTTGGGTTTGTCACTGGGGGAAAACTTCCCGATCCTGAAGTGAAAACTGAGGTGATGCACAAACCCTTCATGTGCCAACGTAAGTCTAAATATGGAGACATGCTTCTTGTTCATTACGAGGGATTTCTGGAGAGCAATGGAACTATGTTCTTTTCCAGGTAATAAACGGTTATGGATTCATCTGCTGCATCGTGTTACCCTCTTGATAAACCCAGGACATGATACTGCAATAATATCTGACGGAATGAAATGTACAGCTGTCAGTGTGGGAGTAGTAGTATCATAATTTATTGAGGGGTCAGTATAGTTTTTCATTTGTCATGTAGCTGATATGTTTGTTTGTTTGTTTGTTTGTTTGTTTGTAGTTGACTTTAAACTGTGATTAATCTTATGACAGCCGCACCAGTGGGGACAAAAATCCCGTCTGGTTTACTCTTGGAACCCGAGAAGTGCTCAGAGGTTGGGACAAGGGTCTGCAGAACATGTGTGCAGGAGAGCGCAGGAAGCTGACCGTGCCCCCATCACTGGCTTATGGGAAGGAGGGAAAAGGTAAAGTATAGGTGCAAACACAGATAAACAAATCACCACCAAACTTTGAACACACTGGTTTGTTAACAGGTAAGATTCCTCCAAGCAGCACTCTAATCTTTGACATTGAGCTGATGGAGATCCGGAATGGTCCAAGGTCACACGAGTCCTTCCGTGACATGGATCTCAATGATGACTGGAAGCTTTCCAAACAGGAGGTGTGGATTTCTGTTTTATTGCATTTCCTGTATTCAAAGTATTTATGAATGAAGAAAACAGAAATACCCTTTTGTCCAAAATTGCAGGTGAAAGCGTACCTGAAGAAGGAGTTTGAAAAGCATGGCTACTCACCTAACGACACAGAAAACGAAGTTATGGTTGATGACATTTTCAAAAATGAAGATGAAGATAAAGACGGTTTTATATCTGCCAGGGAATTTACCTACATACACGATGAGCTCTGAAAGGATTCACTCTTTCCAGGATCACATTTTTGCATCTTTTAAATAGTTTACCTCTTAAACTGTTAAAGAAAACTGCTGCTTTGGGGCATGCATGTTAACAGTATTTTTGTAATGAAAGAAAGCAGAATTTCTAAAGTTCAGTTTCATATGTAATGTATTTATTTGCATTGATAATGTCATGTCCCTTTTTTTAAGTTGACTAAATACTTTGGAAACATTCAGCTTCATGGTCATTTTCTGCTTTCTCTTTTTGCACATGTCTGCATCAGCCACTAGAGGGCACTGCTGCCTTTTACATCAGTCACCATGCCTCCATCTCTTAGATCCTTCCATACCGCAAAAATTGCACAACCAATGGTCCCCCTCAGAATATGACTGACCTATTTTCTTACAAATTGAGAGTAGAGTCACGTATTTCACCATCCGTCACAAAAAATCTTAAAAGGATGTTGCTGTGAGTCACTTATTAATATATATATATATATATATGTATATATATATATATATATATACATTTGGAGTTAAATGTATATTTGGGATTTGGAGTTAAAAAAGAAATCATGGAATCAGTTTATAGACCAAAATGTATTCTAAACTTTTGTGTAGTGGCCAATTTCATTGAAGTTTGGAAAACATCAGTTCTATTTATTCTTGTTTTTATTTAACAGTAAAATCCTATATAACCTTTAAGTAAATTTTATTTGTTTTGGGAAATGTGTGATTAGTTTGTAAACTTTTGGACCCTCCCATTAATTAGGATTATTAGGAGCATGCTGGGATGGAGCGAAAATGTTCGTCAGATGTCAGCCGGAGGTGACGGGAGGGTTTTAAATGATTTTTTGACTTAAATGTCGCAGCCTTTTAACTTCCAAAAACAAAAAAACTTCCAACAAAAGGCCGTGGGTGGCAATAGGTGGTTTTCCTTTTGAACGCACTTTATGGACTTGATTGATTGATTCATTTAAGTTCAAATTCGTTTAAGCTGAAGATAAGACATTACTGGGTGATTTTGAGTTATAGTTTTTCATGAAATAAATGGAATATAACTTTTAAGAACTCAAGTCTGGACTGCTCTCAAAAAGAAAACCTGTTGCTTGGCAGATATAACAGCTGAACACACTCGTGGCATTCTTGCTACAATAGAAATCAAATCTTCTTCAGAAAGTTCTTCCCATATCTGTTGCAGAAGTTCCCATAAATGTGTGGCACTTGTAGGTTGCTTTGCTTTCTCTCTTCTGTCCAGTTCATCCCAAACCAGCTCCATGGGGTTGAAGTCTGGAGACTGTGCTGGCCACTCCATGTTTTCAAGCTGACCATCTTGTTCTTTTTTCCTGAGGTAGTTCTGGCATAGCTTGGACTTATGTTTTGGGTCATTATCTTGCTGTAGGATGAACCCCTGACCAACTAGGCATATACCAGAGGGTACTGCATGGCGCTGGAGAATGCTGTGGTAGCCGTTTTGGTTCAGGGTGCCTCTCACTCTGTACAAGTCACCGACCCTGGATCCAGCAAAACAGCTCCAGACCATCACACTTCCTCCTCCATGTTTGACAGGAAAAAAGAACAAGATGCGTGCGTGCGTGCGTGTGTGTGTGTGTGTGTGTGTGTGTGTGTATATATATATATATATATATATAGTAATAAAAAATGGGGAAGATGTAAAAATTGAAATTAAAAAATGAGAAGGAAGAAAGAAAATGAATAAGAAAAGGTAATATGGGATCCCGGGAAAGCAGGATTGGTAGAAAGCGCAGAATGAAGAGAAGGTAGTGATGAAGAATCAACAAGAGGTCACACCAAAGTCTAGCCTGGCCACCCATACCTCTAAATAGACAGAGGGAGAGTCTGGCAGGCCAGGCTAACCAAAGCCACCTGAACAGGTGAGTTTCTAAAGGAGACCACTGAGTCCACTGATCTCAGGCTCAGGGGGAGAGAGTTCCAGAGTCTGGGGGCCACAGCAGCAAATGATCTGTCACCTTTGGTCTTTAGCCTGGTGCGCTGCACAACCAGTAGGCTTTGATCACTGGACCTCAGGGACCTGCTGGGGGTGTAGGGACTGAGAAGATCACCAATGTATGATGGTGCTTGTCCATGTAAGGCCCTAACAACCAGAACCAGGATCTTGAAATCAACTCTGAAGTTAGACATCTCATGGGGCTAAAAGGAGATTTACAGTTGAATGTCATCTGCGTAAAGATGGTAGGAGATTCCTTTAAAAGAGCTCAGCATGTGCTGGAGAGAGAGCAGATAAAGTAGGAACAGTAGAGAGCCCAGCACAGAACCTTGTGGGACACCATAGGTGAGGGAGGTGGAGGAGGACTGAAACTTTGAGTAGGCCACAGAGAAGAAACGCTCTTTTAAAGTCATATTAGTCATCATCACACACATTCTGGTGAAATTACATTTCCTCATTTGAGCCATCACCATAGGGAGCAACAAGCAGCACTTGGGAACTCTTTGGTGGTTTAACCCCCACAATCCAACCCCTTAAAGCTGAGTGTCAAGCAGGAAGGCATTGGGTCCCATTTTGTAAAGTCTTTGGTATGACCCATACTGGGATTTGAACCCTGAACTCCCAGTCCGAGGGTGGACACCCATACCACTAGGTCACTAAGGAGATTTCACATAGCCCATCTCAAGATAAAAATCAAGAGGCGTTTCACAAGAACACAAAAAAGTTAAGAAATAAAAAAATTATTAAAATATCATAAAAAACTATCATGGATGTTATGTTCATCAAGAGCAGCTGTGAGTTGTTTAGCCACAACCTTTTCCAAGATCTTGGAGATGAACGGTAGTTTAGAGATGGGTTTGAAGCTGCTATGGAGAGATGGATCAAGATTGGGTTTTTTAAGAAGCAGGTGGATTACAGCGTTCTTAAAATGAGCAGGGACCTGACCAGAGACCAGGGAAGCATTCAGTACAGAGAGCACACTGGGACCGATGGACTGAAAAGCATTTTTAAACAAAGATGAGGGTAAGATGTTGAGGGGGCATGCAGATGTTTTCATACAGTTAACTAGTCTGGTTAGTTCAGGTAAAGAAACAGGAGCAGAGCTATCTAGGACGACGGGCCGGGTTGGAGTCGGAGGAGGCAGAGATGAGGCTGAAGGAGAGATGCTACATCTAACCTGATTGACTTTGTCCACAAAGAAAGACGGGAAGTTTTCACAATCTCCATCAGAGTGAATGGAGGCTGTAGGCGAGGCAGGAGAGACAATGCTGCTGATGGTGGTAAACAACACCTTGGGATTCCCTTTGCTCTGGGACACCAGGTTGGAGAAATATGCAGCCCTGGTGTCTGACTGCAGAGTTAAAGGAGGTCAGAAGATCCTATAGATGCAGCAGATGGACGTGGAGACGAGTTTTCTTCTACAAGTGCTATAGTTAAACGAGCAGGAGGCAGGATTTGTCCAAAAACAAGAAATAAATAGGATACATGTTAATTCTTGTGATGCTAATGGGTGATGAAGCATTTTAAACTACAAAGAATGATGAAATCCATTTATCATTCCATTTTGTTAACTAGGCTCTGTGCTGCAAAATGCGATGCAGTTCGGTCCCGAATTTCCCGCGCTGTTTTACGGATGTGACACTTCAAGCACGTTCTCGACAAGCTTCAAAACCGGAAGAAGAAGAGGAAAAAGCTGGCTAGGTGGCGGTAATGCGTTGTTTGCTAGCCGCGTTAAAACCTCAGAAGAAGAGGACGAACTCTGGAAATGGATTCTACAACCAGCAAAAGACCAAGCGCAACTCAAAGCCCACTAAAGAGTGGCACAAAGAAGAAGGTTTTATCAGCGGCATCTCAAGAGTCAAAAAGAAAGTATGAGAAAAGCCGGACAGGGACCCAAATATGTATTGGATACGCTATTGAAGAATGAAGACTGCTTCAACTTGATCTGGGACTGAAAAAGGATGCGGACATGGCTCATTTTCTAGTGACCAGGTAAGGCATAATCGGTAAACATATCAGAGCGGGGTCTCCGCAATTTAAACTAAGAAAATAAAATCTATGGATTTAGATAATACAAGTTTAGGTAATCTAACAAATCTTTGTGCAGATGAACAAAAAACAAGAAGCTAACGGTGCTTAGCATATAGCTTCCTGATCCATTTGAAATGGCTAAATGCAACTAAGGAGTAATCGGATCACTTCTGCGTTTTGTGGACGAGACACCACTTGTCTTTTGAGATAAATGGATGCTCCGTTTATTCTGACGAGAAACGTAAACAGAGCTTGATTTGATGATATGATCTCACCGATGAGTCGGAGATAGCTATAGTGCGGTAGCCGGAGAGAGCTAGCGTGCGGTAGCATTTCAGCTGTGATCATGCTTCAGTTTCTGTGTACCACTGAAGAGAACGGACATTTTCCAAACCGAAGATGAATCATTAGAAATATGTCATATTTGACCTACAGTCCAACCTCTAAGCAGGACTGTTACTTACTTCGTCGCTAGACATGGTGCCTTGTTTTGATAATATCGAGCCGCGCTCTGGCCGTACATCACTGTGAAACTTTTTTTTTTCATAGTGAAGAGTTCATGCGCGCTCTCGTGCCGGGCTGCAGTTACTCACAGCGCCGAGCGCGTCGCTAATGAGTTTCGTTTCATCATCCTGCCTCCTGCTCCTTTAAATATAATCATAAAAGATGCAATGACATGGTGCCAGATTTCTTTTTTGTGAAGAACTCAGTGAAATGTAAACATGAAATTTCACTCCAGTCTCTTCTTCTCTTTTCATCATCAAATTCTAAGTTCTGCAACATTAGCTGAGCCTCATAGTGAAAAATATCAAATTCTGATGCTAAATTAGTTCACATAAACACCTGATGATGCAACTGAAACAAAGTAGGGTGTAATCGGTTTCAAGACATTCAATTGTTCAATTCAATTCATTCAATTCACCAGCTCAGTGGCCTAGTGGTATGAGTGTCCACCCTGGGACTGGGAGATCTGGGTTCAAATCCCAGTCGGGTCATACCAAAGACTTTGAAAAAAATGGGACTCAATGCCTCCTTGCTTGACACTTCGCATTTAGGGGTTGGATGGGGGGTTAAACCACAGACATATATACATAGACGTCTCGTGGACTGGCGCTGCCTATTGGGAGCTGCTGTAGTGGCCAGCCACCATCTTAAATGGGTCTCCATTCACCCCCACTGCATTCATTTCTGAGGAAGGTGCTTACCCAGTTAAAAAACACATTTTATCCAGCTTTTTCACAAAATCAGACACGTGGTATGGCATGATAATAAAAATATAGAGATAATTAAACAAAATAAATGACAATAAATAAAAATATAAAATCCCATCAGGTAGGCTAGAAAAGTCAATAGTAATCCCATGTGATCTGTTTTTAATAGTGTGCTGGTTGTTGCAGCCATAGGCTGCACAAAAATGGCCATAGTTGCCCACTCTGCTTTGACTTAAGAAAGTGAGGAGACCCATCCAATATGGCGGCGCCGCTGTTACGCTCCAGTGCCCAATGAGGCGTCTAGGTATTCATGTCTATGGGTTAAACCACCAAATAGTTCCCGAGCACGGCCACAGCTGCAGCTCACCGCTCCCCACGGGGATGGGTCAAATGCAGAGATGTCATTTCACCAGTGTGTGATGATGACTAATGGGACTGTAACTGATGTGTAGGCATGAGAAGGTGCATGATAACCACACTTTGTGTTTCAACCTTTTGATGTCACAAGGACGACAGCTGGCATGTAAGAGCAATACTCTCAAGAACCATAAACAGGTTTCTGAATGAGTGGAGCATTTAAGCTGCAGAACAGGAAGAGACTGGTCCCTCCTCTCCAACAAAGAGCACCACTGTTATTCCTCATTCCAGGAGTTGGTCTGGTAATGCTCCACCCAGCTGACCACACATACGGGTCGAATGGAAGAAAAAAGGTTAAATTAAAAACCCTTTTAAACAACAACAGATCACTAAGCTCAGGGTTTTCATTCTTTACTAAAACATTATTTCATAAATTACTTTTCAAATGCAACTTTCACAAAAATACATTTTGATCAAAACAGATCTTTAGAAAAGGTTCGATCATCACATTAAAGGAGCATGCTTGGCACAGGCGCTCACAGACGTGAACTCCTGCTGCACTGAGTAATGAAACTGGTGTCTAAAAAACTTAAATAAAATACAAACAAGACAGCGATCTTTCATTTTACATAAATAAATCCCAACTGAAACGCTGCTGCGCTGAAAATGATCCGAAGTTTCCTGCTTCTCCAAACCTCCTTTTTCCTCACAAATCATTAAATCTACAAACATTCTTCAGGAAATATTACAGAAAAATACAAAATAAAAATAAACATTTGTCTTTACACACGATGCAAAAAGTGCTTCATTTGTTTCATTTGTTTGTTCACGCGTGATCTCAGATTATTTACAATTAAAGGATGCACATCGCATCTCTTGCATTCTTGTTCACAACATGAATTGTGACTCAGCACCAGGCCTTTGCTGAAAGATTTCACACAGCACCATCCTTCTGACTGCATCTACACCAGGTAGTCTCAGTCTTCAGATTATGGACATGGGGACAATGTGAGGAGCTAAAACATCTACAACTGTTTCCTATAAAAGATGACGGTAAGTTTGGAAAGCTTACAGAAACAAGATGAGGTCAAAATAACTTCAACTAAAAGCCTCATGCGAGAAAGAAGAGTTTCAAGTTCAGTTTCATCCCAAACTCTGAAGTCTTGGCTTGAATGTCCTCCTTTGACTGGTAAATGTCTCTTTAGAATAAGACATCTTCATGCTCGATCATCAGCTGCACCACCAGTTTCTGCTGCCTCATGTCGTTCAGGGTGGTCAAGGCGTTCTGCTCCGGCGGCTGCATCAGCGTCGGGCCAAAGACGATGCCCAGGTTCTCCGCATTCATTAAATTGTCCCTTTCAAACATTGTCACCCTGGAAGATAATTTCATAAAGAGTGTAAGGAGATCATAATGAGGGCAAATCAAACATTCCTTAGAGTTCCTGAATATTTTAATGGGAAAAAATTCCAGCTTTAAATTTTAATATTCTCATAAATACTTATACTTAAAGGGTATTTTGGGTGTTTTAAGGTGTACTTCTGTGGGGAAGTAACAAATAGTTATAATCCTTCTGAACAGAGTTTGTGTCCTTCTGGACTACTGAGCTTGTCTGAGTAGCTCCAATCTCCTAAGCTTCATGCAAACATTTATTTTCTGGTTAATCCTTGAATGCTGTTAATTTAGCATTTTAAAAGTTACTTTTTGCAGAAACAGCATGAAATTCCTGTTGGATGTGACCTCTGGAAACTTTTACTTTTCAGAATCAGAAACCGGTTTATAGCTCAGAAGGAATTTGTTTTGGTGTTTGATGCAGGAGGCACGTGCGTTTGTTGATGCTGGTTGCATTTATACTTGTAAATAAACATAAA